>JAOEHY010052541.1:0-11903 GCA_025447955.1 Psilopsiagon aurifrons
GCCACAAGTCAAAAACACAGTGCTGCACCAAGTACTAAGAAGGAGAAAAATGACTGCTACTGCTGAACCCATGACAGGAGGCCAGTTCTACTGCAGGCTGGTGGAGCTGGTGGCAATGAAGGGGAAGAGCACTTTTAGTAGCAGGTTTGCCAGGCTGGTCAAGAAAGCTTTAAACTAAATGTGTTGGGGGAGGAGGGCATCATTCCATCCCAGCACACCCAGTCACTTCCCAGCCCCTATAATGAATGCTTCGAGCAACTTAGAGAGATTTCAGCTGCTCCAGCCAAAGAGCTAGCTTCATTTGGAGCTCTGCTCAGAAGCCTCTATGCAAACACCAGTAGTATGGGGAAAAAATAAGAGGAATTAGAGATGTGTGCACATCTATGGGGATATGATATTACTGGTATGAAAGAAGCATGGTGGGATGGCTCCTATGGCTGGAGTGCTGGAATGGAAGGAAACAGGCTCTTTAGAAAAGACAGGCCTGGCAGACGGGAGGGGGATTTGCTATTTCTGTCACTGATAGGCTGGAGAGTGTAGAACTCTGGGGACAAACTTGCTGAGGGTGCACTCAATCCTACTGTCCATGTCACCAACAAAGATATTGAACAAGACCGGTCCCAACATCAACCCCTGAGAGGGACACCACTCATTACTGGCCTCCAGCTGGACACTGAGCCATTGACAACAAGTCTTTGCTTGTGGCCATCCATCCAGTTCTTTATCCATTGAGTGGTCCACCTATCAAATTGATGTCTCTCCAATTTAGAGACAAGGATGCCATGTGAGACAGTGTAGAAAATTTTGCACAAGTCCAGGTAGATGACATCAACTGCTCTACCCCTGTCCATCAGGTCCGTAGCCCCATCATAGAAGGCCACCAGATTGGTCAGGCAGGATTTCCCCTTAGTGAAGCTATGCTGGCTGTCACCAAACACCCTGTTGTTCTTCATGTGCCTCAGCATGCCTTCCAGGAGAATCCGCTCCAAGATTTTGTGAGGCACAGATATGACACTGACTGGTCTGTGGTTCCCCGGCTCATCCATTTTCCCCTTCTGGAAAATGGGGGTTATATTTCCATTTCCAGTCATCGGGAACTTCACCTGACTGCCATGATTTTTCAAACATGATGGACAGTGGCTTAGCAACTTCATTTGACAGCTCCTTCAGGACCCTCGGATGGATTTCATCAGGTCCCATGGACTTGTATATGTTCAGGTTCATAAGATGATATCGAACCAGATCTTCTCCTACAGTGGGCCCTGGGTCTTCATTCTCACTGTTGCTGCTGCCTTCCAGGACTTGGGTGGTGTGGTTAGAACATTTGATTTGCAGTGAAGACTGAGGCAAAGAGGTCATTAAGAGCCTCAGCCTTCTCCAAATCCAGGGTAGCCAGTTCTCACAATAGCTTCTGGAGAGGACCCACATTGTCCCTAACCTGTCTTTTATTTGCAATGTACCTACAGAATCCTTTCCTGTTATCCTTAACATCCCTAGCCAAGTTTAATTCTAAGTGGGCCTTAGCTTTCCTAACCTGGTCCCTCGCTTCCCGGACAACATCCCTGTATTCTTCCCAGGCTGCCTGTCCTTGCTTTCACCGTTTACAAGTCTCTTTTTTCCTTTGGATTTTCCTCAGCAGCTCCTTATCCATTCAAGGGGGTCTCTTGGCCCTCCTCCCACACTACCTTCTAGTAGGGATGTATCACTCCTGAGCATGCAGCAGGTGATACTTGAATATCAACCAATAGCCTTGGGCCCCCCTGCCCTCTAGCACTATATCCCATGGAACCTTACTGAGAAGGTTCCTGAAGAGTCCAAAGTCTGCTCTCTTGAAGTCCAGGGCAGTGAGCTTGCTGCACGCTCTTCTCACTGTCCTGAGGATCTCGAATTCAATCATCTCATGATGACCAATCATGACTGACCAATTTGGTGGCCTTCTATGATGGGGCTACGGAACTGATGGATGGGGTAGAGAAGTTGATGTCATCTACCTGGACTTGTGCAAAGCATTCAACACTGTCCCACACAATATCCTTGTCTCTAAATTGGAGGGAAATCAATTTGATAGGTGGACCGCTCAGTGAATAAAGGACTGGTTGGATGGCTGCATGCAAAGAGTCGTTGTCAATAGCTCAATGTCCACCTGGAGACTAGTAGTGAGCGATGTCCCTCAGGGGTTGGTGTTGGGATCAGGTTTATTCCACATCTTTATCGGTGGCATGGACAGTGAGATTGAGTGCGCCCTCACCAAGTTTGTCCATGACACCAAGCTGGGCGGTTCAATTGGTAGGCTGAAGGGAAGGGGTGCCATCCAGAGGGACTTTGACACTCTTGTGAAGTGGGCTGATGCCAACCTGATGAAGTTTAACCATGGCAAGTGCAGGGTCCTACAGCTGGATCAGTCCCAGGCACAGCTACAAGTTGGGCAGAGAGGAGATTCTGAGCAGTTATGTGGAGAAGGACTTGCGGGTGTTGGTCAATGAGAAAATGAACATGAGCTGGCAGTGTGCACTTGTAGCCCAGAAAGCCAACCGTACCCTGGGCTGCATCAAATGGAGTGTGACCAGCAGGTCAGATTAAGTGATCCTGCCCCTCTACTCTGCTCTTGTGAGACCTCACTTGGAGTACTGTGTGCAGTTCTGGTCTCCTCAACATAAAAAGAACATGGAACTGTTGGAATAAGCCTAGAAGAGGGCCACGAGGTAAGGGGACTGGAGTACCTCCCGTATGAAGACAGGATAAGAAAGTTGTGTCTGTTCAACCTGGAGAAGAGAAGGCTGCATGGAGACCTCATAGCAGCCTTCCAGTGTCTGAAGGGCAGGTATAGGTATGCTGGGAATGGACTCTTCAGTAGGGACTGTAGTGATAAGACAAGGGGTAATGGGTTCAGACTTAAACAGGGGACGTTTAGGTTGGATATAAGGAAGAAGTTCTTTTCTGTAAGGGTGGTGAGGCACTGGAATGAGTTGCCCAAGGAAACTGTGAATGCTCTGTCACTGGCAGTGTTCAAGGCCAGGTTGGACATAGCTTTGGGTGATATGGTTTAATGTGAGGTGTCCCTGCCCAGGGCAGGGGATTGGAGCTAGATGATCTTAAGGTCCTTTCCAACCCTAACTATTCTACGATTCTATCTTCAGTTTTATGTTATACCAGTTTCTCTGAGCTATAAACTACTGACATACCCCTTCATTATGGCCTTGCTCAGAGTTTTCCTCTGTGCTGAGGTAAGTCCAAGCTACACAACTTTGCCTGCCTGGAATGTGTGCAACACAAGTATCAAAGGTAGGACTTTTTCAGAAATAAACTTTGAAGTTTAATGAAGGAGGGGGTTTTTTCTAAAAATATGTTTCAGTTAAAAAATAATGATTTTTCAGAACTAAAATTGTTGCCTAACAGAAATTAGTTTCAAGATATTTTTATCAACAATATCTCTCAGTTATAGAGTGGAACATTTCGAAGAAAAAACTGTCATCTCAGCACAGTCCCAATGCTGTTAATATCTAGGGATGTACAGACATATGAGAAAAGAATTTGAGAACACTGTGACCCAGAATAATTTTAGTTTGGAAATAGAAGTAAATGCTGAATTACTATGGACAGTGTTATGTTTTAACCCCAGACAGCAATTAAACACCACACAGCCACTCACTCACTTCACAGTGGGATGGGGGTGACCATCAGAAGTTAGAAATAAGAAAACTCATAAGTTGAGATAAAGACAGTTTAACAAGTAAAACTAAAGCTGTGAGTGCAAAGTAAACCAAAGAATTCATTCACTACTTCCCATCACAGGTGAGTGTTCAGACATCTCCAGGAAAACGGCTCTAGCACATATAACAATTACTTAGAGTGACAAATGCCTTCACTCCGAACATCTTCACCTTCTTTCTTCCCCCAGCTTTATATGCTAAGCATGATGTCATATGGGATGGGATATCCCTTTGGTCAGTTGGAGTCAGCTGTCCTGGCTGTGTCCCCTCCCAGATCCTTGTGCACCCCTAGCCTACTCACTGGTGGGGTGGTGTGAGAAGCAGAGAAGCCTCTGTGTAAACACTGTGTAGCAATAATGGAAACATCCCTGCGTTATCGACACTGTTTTCACTACAAATCCAAAACATAGTCACATACTAGCTACTAAGAAGGAAATTAACTATCCCAGCCAAAAATAGCACAGAATACCTGGATTCATCATTTTCATATCTAAAAGAGGCAAAATAAACTTATTACTTGCAAACTAAGTATATGGAAAGCAAAAAAATAAATAAGAGCAAACAGTAACAGCATGGTCAGTATGTGAGGCAAAAAGGTTGTTCCCTCCAGTCTGTATTAATGAGTCCACATCCAAGCACTGTATCCACTTTGTAGCCTTTCCAATATAAAGCAAAAAACCATGGGATTACCACATCGGGGGCCACCAAGCTGGACAGTGTGCTGGAGCACAGCATATATGAGGAGAGACTCTGGGAGTTGGGTTTGTTTAGCTGCAAGAAAAGAAGGCTAATAAACTTATTGCTGTCTTTAGCTTCTTCAAGGCAGCAATCATTTCTTCTAAATATTAAGAGCTAATACTCACCAAGAAGGCAGCCAAATAGTATAACAGCTTGCCCAGAGAGACTGCAGAAACTCCATTCCTGGAGATATTGAAAAGGCAGCAGCCCGAGCAACCTAACCAAACATTTAACTCTGCTTTGAGTCAGGTGTTGGACCAGATGATTTCAAGAGTCCCTTCCAACCCAAATAATTCTTCAGGTCTGCTAATTATCCTGTAACTGTGGAATGTGTCCTGGTTTGTCTTTGTATTCTTGGGTCTGCAACTCCATCCCTTTCCTTGAGTCTGCCTCTGTATACAACAGATGTGCAAGCACATGGTTTCTGTTGACATTCAGAAGTTTTTGGCTCAGCTACTAAAAAGCTGATAAAAATTTGTCTCTTTGAGAAATGCATCCCTTATTCCTGTGTGACTCAGCATAATGAGTCCACAGGAAACAATAATCCACAAACAATTAGAATGGTCATATATCTCCTGCTAATACATGCTGGTAATCAATAAAAATTACCAATTAAGCCGTTATTTCCAAAAACAATGTGCCCACTTTAATTACAAAGAAACTGATTGTGAATAAGATTCATTTAAGGCTAACGAATTAGGATAGGCATTCATTGTATAAATTTATTCCTGTACTTTTTATCACAATGAAGAATTGTCAAATGAGGTAAGGAGACACTGTGTAACTGAAGTTATTGAATGATTCAGCAACTGTTGTCCATAAAAGCTTATTATGGGCTGTAATATACTTTATGAAACCTGCAGAGACTAAATATTCTCGAAGAAATGCATCAGACATAGGGTCTGAAATTGAAATCATGACTTTAATTTCCCAATTTTAGGCAGTAGGACAGTGTTCAGCTTTCTGTTAAAAATAAAATGCTCTTCCTGGATCTGTCTGTAAGCCAGCAATTTTCAAGGCAAGTAACTGCGGCTGTTGAACCAGTAGAGATTTTTTTGTGTAGCCACTGAATACAAATGAGTTATTATTATTCCGTTTTTCTGAATTAAACTGCTGTGACTCTACCCAGTGTGAACGTGCTGCTATGATATCCAAAAAAAAAAAAAAAAAAACCACAAAACCCAAAAGCTTATCTTAGAAGCCATATATTTCCATACCTAAAGTAAATGTTCCATACCTTAAAATACTATCCCAGCCTCATTTAGTAAACTGCTTCTCTTTGCTTTTCACTGACTGTTTTGTGTTTGGAAATTACTTCAGAAATAGCTACGTTTTAATTAAAATAGAAAGAGAATTCTCCAACATCTTTATATCATCCAATTTAAAGGAGAATGAAATTGGAACATGGCTGTTGAGAACCTCCTGTGCCATGAATTAGAGGAAAAAAAAGAAACAACAAACAAACAAAATACCCCACAACCCAAAACACCTCTAGGAAACAGTCATATTTGTGGGAAAGTGCAACAAGCATGCGTGAATTCTGCACATCAACTTTATTTTGATGGATATGTGTTGAGAGGGAATTTCTCTCTGAACACGGAATTCTCCCCAAGACTGTTGAGAAACAAAATGTTTGTGGCACAGACTGAAATTCAATAATACAGTGCTTTAACAAAGTTATCCAACCTGCAGTATTCATATGTCCATCTAAAAAAGGGATTCGCCTATATAAAATGCTCCTTTAAATACCCAGAATGATTTACTTCCATGAAGTTTTCAGTAAATTGTTTCATAAGAAAGACAACTAGTTAGGAACATTGCCTTTCATTTGATTTCTTCCTTTCAAAAAAATAATGATGTGATAGCAGGAATCAGCATGGCACCTGGTATATTGGGAGCTAAATGTGTGAGTCAGGAAAGCAGAGACCTTGTATGATGGATGTCAGTGATTACTCCTGCCACACTAATTGGCCAGATTCATATGTTTCTCAGCTTTCTTAGCTCACAACCAGGACTGTCTTTTGCAACACAGGAGCCTTGAGCCTGGGAAAAATTCAGTTAGTGTTTGAACTCGAGCCAAAGGAAGCCTTCATTAAACATTTTGACTAAAAGTGACTATGCAAGGCCTTTTCCTTCATCTAAGCAAATACCACAGTGATCAGCATGTCATCTTTAGATATAGAAAAGAAGGTAGTTTTGTGCAGGAGCTCATTTAGAATTGAATATTTATATATTATTCTGAACATGCTCAGCTAAGAAAGTTAACAGTTGGGAAAGTTCACAGCTTTGGAAAACATCTCACAGCAGCTCTGGTTCTAATTCACATTGGAAACAGGAATGCAGAATCGTAGAATAGTTAGGGTTGGAAAAGGATCTCAAGATCATCTAGTTCCAGCCCCCCACCCATGGGCAAGGACACCTCCCACTAAACCATGCCACCCAAGGCCCTGTCCAACCTGGCCTTGAACACCGCCAGTAAAAGGAGCATTCACAGCTTTCCAGGGCAACCCATTCCAGTGCCTCACCACCCTTACAGTAAAGAACTTCTTCCTCATATCCAACCTAAACTTCCCCTGTTTAAGTCTGAACCCATTACCCCTTGTCTTATCACTACACTCCCTACTGAAGAGTCCATTCCCAGCATCCCTGTAGGCCCCCCTTCAGATACTGGAAGGCTGCTATGAGGTCTCCACGCAGCCTTCTGTTCTCCAGGCTGAACAGACACAACTTTCTCAGCCTATCTTCATACGGGAGGTGCTTCAGTCCCATGATCACCCTCTTGGCCTTCTTCTGGACTTGTTCCAACAGTTCCATGTCCTTTTTATGTTGAGGACACCAGAACTATGCACAATATTCCAAGTGAGGTCTCACAAGAGCAGAGTAGAGGAGCAGGAACACCTCCCTCAGCCTGTTGGTCACATTTCTTTTGATGCAGTCCAGGATACGGTTGGCTTTCTGGGCTACAAGTGCACACTACCAGCTCATGTTCATTTTCTCATTGACCAACACCCCCAAGTCCTTCTCCACAGAACTGCTCAGAATCTCTTCTCTGCCCAACCTGTAGCTGTGCCTGGGATTGCTCCCACTCAGCTGTAGGACCTTGCACTTGTCACGGTTAAACTTCATCATGTTGGCATCAGCACACCTCTCAAGAGTGTCAAAGTCCCTCTGGATGGCATCCCTTCCCTCCAGTGTACCAACCGAACTGCCCAGCTTGGTGTCATCGGCAAACTTGCTGGGGGAGTACGCAATCCCCCTGTCCATGTCACCAACAAAGATGTGGAATAAACCCCATACCAACATCAATCCCTGAGGGACACCACTCGTTACTGGTCTCCAGGTGGACATTGAGCTATTGACAACAACTCTTTGCATGCGGCCATCCAGCCAGTTCTTTATTCACTGAGCAGACCACCTATCAAATTGATGTCTCTCCAACTTAGAGACAAGGATGTTGTGTGGGACAGTGTCAAACGCTTTGCACAAGTCCAGGTAGACAACATCAACTGCTCTACACCTGTCCATCAGTTCCATAGCCCCATCATAGAAGGCCACCGAATTGGTCAGGCAGGATTTCTCCTTGGTGAAGCCATGCTGGCTGTCACCAAGCACCTTGTTGTTTTTCATGTGCTTTAGCATGCCTTCCAGGAGAATCTACTCCAACATTTTGCCAGACACAGAAGTGACAGTGACTGGTCTGTAGTACCCTGGGTCATCCATTTTTCCCTTCTTGAAAATGGGAGTTATATTTCCCTTTTTCCAGTCTTCGGGAACCTCACCTGACTGCCATGATTTTTCAAATATGATTGACAGTGGCTTAGCAACTTCATTTGCCAGCTCCTTCAGGTCTCGTGTCTGGATTTCATCCAGTCCCATGGGCTTGTATACATTCAGGTTCTTAAGATGGTCTCGAACCTGATCCTCTCCTACAGAGGGCCTGAAGTCTTTATTCTCACAGTCCCTGATCTGCCTTCGAAGACTTGGGTGGTATGGTCAGAGGATTTGCCAGTGAAGACTGAGGCAACGAAGTCATGTAGAACCAGTGCATAATGCATTTGTCTAATGATCAAGAAAAAAGTGAGTTTGTGAGAAAAAAAATCTGAAAAAAAGCCAGTGCTTTTAGTCTTAGTATGCAATTTAGTTTTACATACAGATCATCTTGAAAAAGCCATATTTGGATAACAGGTTCATTTTTTTGGTAGAAAAGATCAATTTAAGGAATATTTTGCTCACAGAAAAAGTAACTGTTTGCCAGAAGTAGGTAAGAAAGTAGTTTTGCATGGGTTAAAATAAGGTGTAAACAAATTTAGGGAAATTGCTCCAAAAGAAACAAGAAATAATCAGCCTTCTAAAATATTTATTATAGCACTAATGATAAATATAGCACTTCTTTTATTTTGTTGTTCCCCCTGCCACAAATCATCCATCAGGGTGAACCTGAATTAGTCCATAAAATATTTAGCATACCAGAGAACCCGTATGAATATACAAGATTGACAGGTAAATAAACATCATCCGGCCTTAAATGCATTTCTTATTCTACTTCCTACAGATTCATGCCATTTGTATTGATTTCTTTCCAGACAAAGTAATAACTACAGCATAATATTCCTCCCCAATGCACTACCTTTTTTCATTTACAGAAGCCTGAAATATTTTTCATAATGACTTAACATATTTACACAATCAAAATCAGTCCACTTTGTCAAACTGCTAATAATGTGGAATTCTGGATACACAGGCTGGCAATGAGGGGTCAACTGCCCATAAAATTCTGCAGACTAGCTCGGTCAACAAATTTGTATTTAAATCTTGGAAAAAAAAACAGTAGTTTAAAAAGGCTGAGAAAGAAAAACATTCTAAAAATTACAGAACAGAGTACACCATTCTGTTAACTATTTCCTGTCTTCAAAAATTATCCAAACTTGGCCTCTGGAATTATCATAATTGAAATTACTGGCAAAACATTTCAACTTGTAACAGAACTGTCTGGATTTTTGGGGAGGGATTGGGGTTTTTTTCATCTTTTAAATAAGTAAGGTTTTTTTAAAGTTTAGAAGAATGTAAAAATCTTAGCAATTTAAATTAATTTTTCAGTGGACATATGGACCATTGAGCTTAATGATTAAGTTAAAACTTTAAACATTTATGTCCATATAGGGTCTTAAATAGTCACATTAGATTCATTAATATACCTCTGTTCGCAAGCCTGCATATCACCACCTATGTTACAAGCCATTTAATTAGTTGCCTAAATATATTTTCCTGCATATTCGTATTTTTCTATCAAGTCACAACTGTATATGCAATTGTGCTTGGGTTTTGGTTTTTGTTTGGTTTGTGTTTGAGGGTTTTTTTTTTTTTTTCCTGAAACCCTGGGTATTTTCTTTTTTTCCCTTTTCATTTTTTGCACTATGAAAATCCCACAGTAACTCTAAAAATAAGTGCACGATTTTTTTCCCCTTCTAAACTAGTTCTTTTATGTATTTAGAAGTAGATCTTATGCTTACTAAGGCTGATTTTATTGTCACTTGACCTAAGCACAATAATCTTCAGTTCTGCTTATAAGTACACAAAAGTTTTCATAATTAAGGTAATCTTTCAGCACTTTTCATTTGCTCTAGCAAATCTGAAGGTTCTTTCTCTACCAAATCCACTAGAGCAGCTGACCTGTGAGGATCAAGTGGATGTATCAAACCTGTGATCTGCAGTAGCTAGACTCTGGATATCAATATGGCTCACAGTCCAGAAAATCATAGAGAAAGGATATTGATTTAATGTCATTTTTGCAGGCATACCCTTATAGCCAGACGTGCAAAGACCAGATACCAGGTCTGAATTCTCCGCTGTTTTAGGGTTTTAGACTTTAATAAAAAATAGAACTGTTAACCACTTCACTATTCACTAATTAATTGTGGATATTCAGAAAAAAAGTTACAAGTTTAATTCCTAATATTCTCAGATGCTCAGATGTTTTCATTTTATTGAACTGCCCTTGCTTGCATAAGATAAGGCACAGAAGAAAGTAATCACAATTAATAAATTGAAAATACATTGCCACTAATGGATATGTATTTCTATTGCAAGACTGGTGTTACCTTACAGGTATTTTCCTGTTCTTCTCTTTAACTGCATTACAGTTGAACTAAGAAGCAGAAACTGAGCTTCAGGGTTGTTTTTTTAAGAACATCAGATTCAGTATTATCTCCTTACTGTATAAAACGCCCCAAAGAAATCAAATGTCAGTAGAAGTGCCCTAGAAGCAGACACACCTTTATGCTTGCATTGCTGCTGCTAAGCAACCAGAACAAAAAGCTCAACACAAGCCAATTCTCATTTAAAGAACCGGATGCTAATTTCATTCTGGTTTTGAAAATAGAAATTATTTTAATGCAAAGACAAAAAAAAAAACCAAGAGGTGTGTTTTTTTTTTTTTTTTTTTTGTAAATTCTACTACCTTTCTCATAAGAATGTACAACTTTTATCAACAACTAGTCTGAGTGAAAGGGATTAAATATTTGCTGCTGCTATTAGCCACATGGAACAGAAGTTCACATGATGATTAGTGTAATGAAGTTCAAATCAGTGACCAGATTGAAATATTCCTATTGATAATAACATTATCACCTTATTAATCAGAGTGCATTTCTCCTTTTCAGTTTTTAGTCTTGAGTGAGTTGTACCTCTGATCAGATCCACCCAACTAGGCCTTTATGTACAAACTTTGGTTTATTGCTGATATTCTCTTCAGAAATGCAAGTGTGAATTTCCACCAAACAGCTTAATGACTCTTTCAAGAAAATCAAATAGAGATAGCAAATGCTCAGTTTAAGATAAAAGAAGAGAGCAACTGCCACATTGTTCTAAACCTGTTTTCTCCCATACTCAGATAACTTTATGAATTATCTCACATAAGCAAAATACTTTTAGTTTTCTGAGTTTCAGCCACAAACTGTGTCTTAGTGCAAAAGTACCTGCCCTTGAGTAATGCCTAAGTTTTCAGCCCTAGGTATTTTTGAAAGTAATTGCCACGGATTCATTATATAAAGTTCTAATATATGTTTGATTGCTCTCATAAATTGATCATCTGTACAAAAAATGCATGCAGAATACCATAGCACTGCTGGCTTGATACACAGAGGCTGTTGCTGAGTTGTTGTTGTGCTGTTAGACTGCAGAAAAACATGCATAACAAAATGCTACATGCTTTCCAGAGAGAATCATAGAATCATAGAATAGTTAGGGTTGGAAAGGATCTCAAGATCATCTAGTTCCAGCCCCCCACCCATGGGCAGGGACACCTCCCACTAAACCATGTCACCCAAGGCCCTGTCCAACCTGGCCTTGAACACACCGTGAAAGGAGAATTCGCAGCTTTCCTGGGCAACCCATTCCAGTGCCTCACCACCCTCACAGTAAAGAACTTCTTCCTCATATCCAACCTAAACTTCCCCT
>JAOEHY010052543.1:0-12091 GCA_025447955.1 Psilopsiagon aurifrons
TATTATTGGTGGTAGCAGCAGTGGTTTGTGTTATACCTTAGTTACTGGCCTGTTCTTATCTCAACCCATGGGAGTTACATTCCTTCGATTCTCCTCCCCATCCCTCCAGGAACAGGGGGGAGGAAGGGGAGGGGTGTGGGAGAGTGGCTGCATGGTTCTGAGTTACGGCAGGGCTTAAAGCACGACACTTATGTAGTTGCTAATTTTACTGCTTCATGGATTCAAATTCACTGGAGAATGTCATGCTGGTGTGAAATAAAGCATAAAGTTCAGTCAAAAATAATGACATCTAGATTGTTTATTTTCATGAGTTCTAAAACTTGTTACAATTCTACTACAGCATACCATTGCATTATTAGAGGAGGTTTGTGTCTAGTTGTGGTCTACACACATGAATTTTTCCAGTGATGGTATGCACCCTTTTATAAAAAAAACCCCAGACAAACAGATTGCTGCGTGACAATTCATAGTCCTGTTTTGTTTTGTTTTGTTTTTGCCGTATTTTGGTAGTTCCCTAGAAGTAGTTCATGGAGTCTCACGTATGTGTGGATCACAAGCCAAAAAGCTGTCTTTACTATTGTCAGTCCTACTTATAACTGTGGTCTGGATGGTAAGGTCAAGACAGAAGCAGCTAAGTGATGGAAACCAGCAACTACAAACCACATTCAGGAAGGAGGGAAAATAGTCAGGGCACTATATCAGATCTTTAGCTACATCTTTTAACTTAAAGTATTTACAGATGGTTCCCTTTTAAATCAACATTTTTATAATGTAGTGGTTTTGAAAACAGCATTTCCCCCTAAAACAGTAGGCAGAATTTTCTGAGGAGAGGCCATTCAGGTCACCAGGAATAGGGAGAGTCACATCCATGTTGAAGGATTTATTTATGGGCAGTTACATGAGAACGATAGGGAACAGAGTCTAGAGAAGAAGAGCTGGATGTGCTCATCACATCAGAAAATAATCTGAGAAGTCTGAAATTGGTTGCAGGGAAACTTTGGCTTCCCAAGGAAGTGGTGGAATCACTGCCTCTGGAAGTATTCCAAAATAGTGTAGATGAAGCCCTTAGTGACATGCTTTGGTGATGGACTTGGCAGTCCTGGGGTAAAGGTTGGACTTGATCTTAAAAGGTCTTTTACAGCCTACTTGATTCTATGATTATGTGTTTTTATTGCTGAAGAAAGGAAGAGTTGGTTCCCTCATACATCCCTCTGCTGCTGCCTTGTTTGAAACCCCTCTACCACTTACATCTGCCATTTTTCTTTACTAAATGTTCTGGGTGTGTTTTGTTGAAAGACCTCACCATGTCACTATATGACACTTGACACTTACTCTCTTTTGACAAAGTTTTGTATTTCTTTTTCTGGCATCTAGCTAAAACTTCCAGGATCCAAGAATATCACGCAATATCAGGAAACACAAACTGTGGGTGGATTTGGATTTAACAGGCCTGAACTTCTGTGCAGCTAATCTGGTTTATTCATAACAAGAAAATGCATACAACATTGAAAGCAATGCATTTACTTCTCAACACAAGTGTCAGGCTTTCAGCATTTCCAAAGTTGTCTTAATAAGGCTATCTTCAAGCCATAAAAAGGACTGTTCAGTAATGATATATGAAGACTGTGAAGAAAATAACGATTTCCTACAAGACCTGATTAAATCAGGGTCACTGCTAGTGTGACCTTTTAAAACCCATGGAAGAGTTTGGAACCAAATCCTGAAATTGAATATTCATGTATGGTATTGCATCTTAAATAGTGATACTAACAAGAAAAGCTTTGTCTTATAGGATTTTCTGCTTACATTTCATGATTCAAGTGTTATCTATGGTCTTTATTTTCTCTTGCTTGTCTGCATGTAGAACTAGTGAAAAATATGGAAGACATGCCATTTCTTCACAGCAATAATATCCTTCCTAAGAGGATATTTTTCCAGTGATAGAACGAGATCATTGACAAAGAAACCTTGTTTTACTGTCTGTATTTCCATAACAAACCAGATTTGGAAGCTCTTCAGGAAAATGCTTTCCTTTATGTGGGTTCTTCAAATGTACCACGTAAGAATAAACAACTCCTTAAAAAAATTCGTGGCAGAACTTGGGATCTTGCTTAGTAATAAAAAGTTATATTTTTAAAAGCTTGTATTTCCTAACATAATAGCAGGACACACATGGCTGAGATCGACAGTACTTTCAGACACTGACTGTGGAACTTAGAGTTCTTCTGGATCCTGTGTTTTCAAACATTTTCTTCCTGACCTTAAAAGTATTTCTTTCTTAATGAGAGCTCAAATTATGTCAGATTTGTTGCCAACAGAAAAAATATTAGTAAAACAAGTCAGTGAGTTGAGAGTGGAGAAAGAACCAACATAAGGCTCAGTAAGTGTTACTCTCAAAATACATCCTGTTTCCAAAGAGGGGCTTCACTTTAATTATTTTTGCTTCAGATTTCAATCATTGAATTATGAATTTCTTACAAGAGACTTCAAAAAAAGTTTCTCACTTCTCCAGAGGAAACAGCGAACTGTCTCAAGTAATGAGCTGCTGGATTCGCAGAATTGCCTCCTTTGTTGTCATGGAAACTAAAGTTATGAAAAATTGAATTAAAGAAGCTGATGATTACTCCCATAGTTTTTCTATAACTCTTGGAGTTGTTAGAGTTCCTTAACACAGATAATTACTTGTAAATACTTTGGAGATAAGGATGGGAAAAATAAGAATTTTTTTTGAAGAGTAACTGAATATTTATGTGCATAACTGGAGCACACTAATGCTTGTTAATCAATATCCTACAGAAGAATATTCCACCAAAGTCAGTCAAAATTTATTAGCAAAACTGTTAGGAAAAGAATTTGATCCAAGTGCTGAGAAATTATTGTTCCACAAATCCTAGGAAGTTTCCACCACTGGAAATGAAACTCTTTCTGAAGGTTAACTGACAGTTATTCTAGGACTAAAGCATTCTTCAGCTGCTGTTTCCACAAGGTTAGTGCGCTGTCTCCTACAGCAAGAAACACCTGAACAAAATAAGGCACGTGTTGGATTTGAAAGAGCTGTCTTGTGGGATTAGCCCATCAAAATCATCTGGGTCAATTGGTTTAGCCAGTTTACAGCTATGGTCTTAGTTATATCTGTAACTGCCTTCTGAAAAAAATCCTGTCTTTTAGGGTACATGGGCTTTTTATGCTGGTGATTATCTAGATCAACATTATTAAGTAAGTATCTTGTATCATCAGAGAAGCAGTCAAATCAGAGGTACTTCTACCTGAAATATTGGGCATCAATCTGAATTCTAACTCTGGCTTATCTTTTGTTGTTGATCTGACAAGAAATTATTCTCTTTTATTGGTCACAGGAAACTTTGTAAGCAAATATTGGATGTCCCAGTTCTGGTCACCTCAACAAAAAACATACACCAGCCCTCAGACTTCTCACAAAGACTACCAGTTTATTACGACTGCTATTTTAATAATGTCAAAGGATCTGTTATTTATTCAGGGATTCCTTATTATAAAACCTATGACTTAAGTAGATATCTGCAACTCAAAAAATGAAATAGAGGAAGAAAGAGAAGGAATAGAAGTCCAGGCATAAGCAATGTCTTTCTGAAGTTGGTAATGACAGTTCTTTCAACCATCTCTTGTGACAAATTTAATATTACATGTTTTCACTACCTTACAAATCAATACAGTTGCTATTACTTAAAAATCTGTCATGGTGAACCCCACCTTTTATGACATACCAGCATGTCATACTCCTTCTTCTATAGAGAAGTAGTGGTCAGAGCACCGGCTGTATAGCCTCTTCCTCTTAAAGTGATTCAAATCAAAACTAAGCTACATTCCATGCAAGTCATTTAACTCCTTGCTTAGAGACTGCTTGAAAATACGCTCCAGCTTTACAGTTGCAGCTATGCACTCTATATCAATTAACTTATTCTTGTCTTAATGGTGAATGGACAGCATGACCATGATGGACTACAATGGTTTGGGTGCTCCCATGTGAATAAGTAACCAAAGATTTTTACTCTCTACTCCTATGAGTGGTTTTGCTTTTCATCAAAAAGAATTTGAACATATGGCAAAAGTGTTTCTGAGAGGTGGACTCTAGCCACAGAGCACCCCTCTGTTTTCTTATTGCTCTTCTAGGGCCTTGTGTTCTGCCTTCTGATTAGACCAGGGAGCTATCTGCTAACTGTGTGACCCAGCAACTCAATACGCAAAGAGCTGTATTCAAATATTTTTTTTTTTTCAGACATTAAAGAATTCGTATTATAGTATTCAACATTTGTTGGCTGTACCTAAATATTTTATTGAATCTGATCCTTTCTTTTTCTGCTTTAGTTTTCACCATTAAGTGAGGGTATGACTGTTATATTTCACTGCTATTGTTCACAAAGGTACTGTTAGAAAGAGCCTGTAACTTGTGGCTTGTTCAGGTACTAAATTAATGAGTGCCATAAAAACAAAGTAGATAAGAATAGATAAAACAAGACAACAAAATGTACCATTTCAATTTCTAAATCTTCAAAATAACTTCCATAAACTAAAAATCCATTAAAAGGTATTCTCATGCAATGCATAGTATTTCATAAGAAAATACAAATGGTAGTATTAACAGGTAAAATATAGGAACTACATTGCAGAAAAAAAAAAACCTTCTGTTAAATCTTTATCAGTAGAATGTGTTATTTAGAAATTAATAAAAATATATTAATTGCAGAAGAAAACTCAGTATCAGTAAGAATTTTGTGTTGCTCTAAGAGAAGCCAGGATTTTGCTTTGTAAGTTTCTTTTTTGACTTCATTTTGACTTTATTCAGTAATTCATCCTGATTCAAATCATGCTCAACTTCAACTGTGTCATTGAAACCTAAAGACAGGATTACTTCAAGGACATGTTTGAGTGCTTTCCCTTAAATCATACCTTTCCCAAACCTCCTGGTTTAATCACATTGTTTTTCTAGAACCATCTCCTACATTTATGTAGTTAAGTAAGAATTTCAGCTGCATTTCTGTGTGTCTTCCTTATTAAGCATCACATCTTTATAAAAGCAGATAAAACCTAGCAAATATGACTTAGAAATCCCTTAAAGGCACGCAATCCAGAAAACAGGTAAAAATAACCTCAAAGGGTTGGTTTTTTTTTTGTAGCTGTTATTTGTGACCTACCCTCTTTGAGGTTATACCTTCAGTGATACAGATAAAATTCAAGACATATGAGGGAAACAATGTTTTTTTTAAGGCATATAATTTTTCTTCAGTGAAAGGAAGCAAAAAGTTCCCTGAGTCTTGCATATGGGTTTGTTTTTTTTTTCATTATAAAAGCAAATAAACAAAACTTTTGTTTAGCCTTAGGAAGAATGAAGACATGAGAAGCTCTAATTTAAATTGTATCCTTCATGTAATTTGCACTTTCCAGACAAATGAAGGTAGGAAAATCTAAAAGATATTATTTTATCTTAGGCAATCTGCATATCCACAAACTAAAATGTGCAAGATATAAGACCATATATATTTTTAATAGGATAATAATATCACTAATATTGATAATTTAAGAACCAAAAGTTGAATCGCTTGGAAGTTTTATGTTTTAGAGATAAAGGGAACAAAGGGGCTTTTAAGTATTAACATGTTTGTTAGGGCCCATTCTACACACAATGGTAAAATATAATCCCCACAAGGCCAAACTACTCTCCTGTGTTTCTTCTTTCATTGACATATTTTTTTTTCAGTATTCTTGGGTGAAATTAAATTAAACATGTACCAATGCATTTAAATATAAACACATATTGTCAATCGCAGCATATCTCAGGTCGGATGAGGAACCTACCTTTAACCACTGCAACATTTAGTAAAAACTTTTTCTCCATCACTATAGATTTCCAGCAGGATGCCAAAAAGAATTCTTAGCCCTATGTCTCGTATCTTTTTCCATATCTGCAATTCTGATAGCAAGGAAAAAAATAATTAAACCTTATGGAATGTTAGTGCAATTTTGAAAATTGAAGGGGATCAACCTCATCCAACATTCACTTTCTTAAATTTAGGCATCTGGTCTGAGTTAATTGCTTAGGATCCTTCCCTATTTCATGGAGAAAATAGGTAGTGCCAGACACTGGGTCCTCCTAGTGAAAAATACTGATAGTGTGGTTTGGTAATGGCTCTCCCTCTCTCCCATGATTGACTCTGGTGGTATCTGAATGACAAGCACTAAGTAGATGATACCTCAGCTTTTGGTAGTAAAAGGAAGGGCAATAAACATCATTTGTAAAGAAATTCTCATCACCATAGTACTTCAACACCAGGAAATTCAGATTCTGTGTGTATCTGGGTGCTGGCAGCAGAACCTTTCCAAGCTCCATGGCTCCTGTCTGCTGGTACTGCTACCTTCTCTCATTCTTGAGGACCATCAGGTCCTAGCTCCACCTCTGCCACAGCTTGTGGGGCCATGCCAGCCTCTGTCAGGTGCCAAGTGAGAAATTTGCTGCCTCAAAGGAGCAACTTGCTGTATATGCAGGTGGGATAATACAAATTCTGCTTCTAAGCATACACTAGTTGTCCCTAAGGGGAGAGAAGAAATTATGGAAGCACCAAGAGACAACTTGAAGGGAAAAGACTGAACAGAAATAGAGAAACAGGAAAAGGACATCTGTAGCAGAAGAAACAGAATGTGGGGCTTATTTGTACATGTATAAATCCAATGTGTTATATAAAGAACTCTGAAGGAAGATGCTGTTCAACAAAGAAGAAAACATAATTCAGATTTTCATTTTATGATGGATTTGAATCTTCTTTGAATAGCCTGGCATGTGAACAGTTAATCTGAATCTCCTGGATAACCTATAGGATGGCATTTGTTTCCATAAATTATTCACTGAATAACTACAAATAACAAACTCATTCGTTGTAACTGCCTTTCAAACAAAAAAGGGTGAAATTTTCAATGCATTATTCAAACAGCTGGAGTTCAGATATGTTTTTTATGTATGTCAGCCACAAATACACTTGAGGTGTTATTAGATGGCAAGTGTGATAAACCGGACAGTTCCTTTGCATCAAATGCTATTGATTGCTGAGCTCCGAGAACCATTGTCTACTGAAAATGTGGAGTATTTGAGCTTTTGCCAGTTTCTTGTTGCTGAGCAACAGCATTTGTCCCTTCCATTTTCCTGTGTGTATATAGCTTGTACATATGGTTTAAACTGAATGCAGGAAGAAAACTATCTTAACTATTTAATGACCATGCAAAATATCTCTTCTGTTGAAAAAGAGCTGCCAAGCAGCAAATTTTACAGATTTTCTTACATAGCTTTGGCTAGGGAGAGGACATGGATGTCAGGGAGCAGCCACGGGTAGCAGGAATCCCAGGAGCCCCTGTGCCATTCAGGCAGTGGCTCACAGCCAGGGTTCAGCTGCACAGCTAAGTGAGGGAGAAGACCCCAATCATGGCTAGGTCCAACCAAGGTCCCATAGCATAAGACAGTATCATGGTGATGGGCTGGGTCCAAGGTCCAGCAGGACATCAAGACAGGGGCAGACAAGTCCCTGGGATGGCTGGGTAAGACTCTGGGGGTGACGGTGGGCTTGAGGTCAGGCTGGAACATGGGCTGTGGGTTTGCCCAGCTTGGTAGGATCCACAGCAAGGCAGGGCTATTGGGAGATGGAGAACTGGTCCTGCTGTGGCATCTCTGGGGCAAGGGCAAGGGCTGATGTCTCTGGGGGTATGACATGGGGCTGGGTTCTGTAGGCAAGGTAGGTGGAGCCCCAAGTGTCTGACATGAGGTCCTGAGCCATGGGCAGGATGAGGGAGCCCTAGGCCCCCCGGGTACCTGAGAGTGGTGTTGGTAAACACCCTTAGTGATAGTCACATGTTCTCACTGCTGTGTCTGGATCATTTTATAGTGCAGAATTTCTGGGGAAAAAAAAAAAAGCAAAGATATTTAGTACACTTTATGCAGTGTCTGCCTTTTTTTTTTCCCATTACGTAATAATTGTGCAAGCAAAAAATTAGTGTTCATTAACAGTGAGCATGTTCTGCAAAGGTTGGACTGTCAGCAGCATCTCACCACCACAGGAAAATATGAGCATTTTTGTGAGATTCACAGGTAGGTAAAAGTCGGATTCGCATGACAGTGCTAAAGATTATTTTGACCTTTTCATCAGTCACTTTGAAATGTCAGATGTTTTCAACTGACTCCAAACAGCACCTTTAGCTCCATTAAGCACCTGTTTTCTATCTGATATTTTAACGTTTAATAGGGAGTTCAAATAGCTGCATGTGAATTAACACAGCAAAAAGTGATTTTCCTTGCATTTTCAAATGGGAAACCTGTAAGTAGATTCAAGTTCTCTTATGTTCAAGTATGAAGTCATCACTGAATCTAGCTTCCAACTCTTAGCTCCTATAAGGTCCACCATGCTTAATTAGAGCATTTTCATAACTCACCA
Source organism: Psilopsiagon aurifrons (assembly GCA_025447955.1). Taxonomy (NCBI): domain Eukaryota; kingdom Metazoa; phylum Chordata; class Aves; order Psittaciformes; family Psittacidae; genus Psilopsiagon; species Psilopsiagon aurifrons. Next base: position 8,451 of record JAOEHY010052543.1, read on the forward strand.
ATGAAGATCAGCAACGTTTAAGGTGTGATAAGAAACACTCATGCTGGATTGAGTTACTCACATCTGAAAATATTCTGGTCAAACTTTAATTCATCTTTTTTATTCTAGCAGTTCTAAATGGTTTTGGCAATGTAACTTTTGCCAACTACCTGAAAAAGTTGTTACTAATAGTACAGCAGATGAAGACTTTTCTAGTGTATATCTGATACAAGCTTAAACCTAAATTCTGAAGAGCCATTGCAGTTTTCTGTTAAGAGGTAAGGTTGGCTCAGGAAATGCTGGTCATCATTTTTTTTTTCTGCATTCAGTGCTGTCAGCATCAGTATCTGGTTGTTGCTATCTCCTCCAACAATAGTGTTATGCATACATGAATTGTAAATTTACTGTACGACTGTCACAGTAAGTAAAATAAAAGAAGAAATCTAGTCAGTTGCAAGTTTTTCCACAGAAATGTCTTTTCAGGATCAGAAGAAGAAATTGCAAAGGATTCATATAGAACAGTGTTTAAGCAAATGAAGAACAATTCAGTTTTCAATTTCATGAAAGCTGCAAGTCTTCAGTTCTTTCATACCTTCATACTAGGTAAATAAAAAAGATATGAAAGAATTTCTCATATGCAGCTAATGCAAGGAAAAGATTTCTATATGAATAATCACACAAACTTATCTCAAATATGTTAATTATGTACATCTGACTTCCTCAGACTCTCTCTGGACACAAATGTACCTTCTTTGGATATATCATAGCACCCCAAATCTTTGAACTGTTTCAGATGTTCATCACTAATTGCACTTCACTAGGGGCAAATTGTGCCTGATGAATCCTAGAATCAGCAGCAAATTTTATCACAGCAACAGTGCTGTTACAGCGCAAAACTAATAGATGCATTCAGACAGTTCTGCAATGTGAGTCTGCCAGCAGGCTTGGTGAAACCAACTTCTGTGAAGATAGTACTAGAGTTCTTTCTTAATTACAGTTTTGTCCAAGCATGGATTTGCCTACTGAGTTAGATCAAGGTTTCATGTAGTTGAGTTAGGATTTACCTAGAAAGTTAATGGAATGTATATATTCTCTCAAGGCCCTCGTAGTCAGTATTTTGGATCAGATTGCATATATTTCTTGGTCATATGCTGTAGAAGTTCCTATAAAATCCCACAGGATTTGCATTAAGGGTGGTATTTAATTACCTGTGGCAGCATCACCAGCTGTGCAAAGAGAACTGAAATGCATTTATCTGTCACAGCTTATACTTGCCACCAAAGTAATTTTATTTTGCTTCAGCTACTCCCCAGAATTTGTGCTAAAACAAATAGACTGTGCAAAGTTTGAGGGTTTCAGACGTTCAGAAGTGCAATCAATGGTCTTACAAAGCTAACATTCATTGGGCTTTGAAAAGCCAACTGTTTTGTGGCAATATGAATGGAAGTAGTGATCAGTGGTGAATATTTTGGTACAGAGTCATCATTATTTTGATAAGCTTGCAGTTCTAACCAATTTTATTGAAGGAATAGACTAGAAGGAAGTGTCTGCATTTTACTTTGTCTTTGGAAACAATATAATAAATTTCTCTTAATAAATGCAGTAAACTTCAAGTCTGAAAATCCTGAATTTGTTTTAACTCCTATAGCATCTGCAGGAATGCTCTAGTGGAAATGTACTTTTATGAGAGTCCTTCTAAATTTTAACCAAAATTTATTCATGTCCAGTTTGTTTCTATTTGGTTTTATGTCAGCATTGTCCCTTATATTAAATAGTTCTTATTCGTCTGTCTTGTTTATTCCTATACAGAGTCACTATATTCCCTCTCAGCTTTTGTTTTGCTAGGCTAAACAATGCAAGCTCTGTTGGCAGATGGTTGGCCAGAATCCAACCAGGCAAAGCTGATACATGAGCTTCAGAAAACCAGGATCAATCGCTCTTTGGAGGCTACCTCGACTCCAATGCAACCCATCAGAGATTTGAAGGCAAATAAATATTCTATTGGACTGTAGCTGTCTCATTTCTTCCCATTCCCCAATTACCAATACACCATGATCTTATCTTTTCCCCCTTTTTTTTTTGGCATGACTGGATTGCTTGTGATCTAACTAATCTGTAGGTCAAAATGGACAAAAGATGAGAATTCTGAAGAGAGGGCAGTAAGAAGCCATCACAGAACCTGAGTTCTTATTTCACAATTTTAGATATGGTAAAGTCCTTGCTAACTGTGCTATTGCTTCATCTATTCAAAAAGAGCTTTCCTATATATATGTGTGGCAATCATGCTGGTGCCTGCTGTGTGTACGTATTTCCACCTCATCCTGAAAGAGAGCTCTTAGAATGCTTGTAGAAAACCAGATGTGTACAGAAATGACTGATAAATGCTGGATATTTTTCCCCCTCATTTCTTTAATATGGACCTAGCAACAACAATTTCTCCTTTGGGCCACAAATGTCATGGCCAAAATTCAAACAGAGGCATTTGTGTGCTGCCAATGTAGAGAAGGAATTGCTTGGTTTAGTTTTAAGGTTACTCTCCTTCTCCATCTTAAAAATATTTTGGAGTCCTTAAGGGGTTTATGACCAACAGTGCAGGTTGTTTGTCAACATGGATGAGGTAATCCCTCCATATAGTGCTCAATCTTCAGAACTGACTTACCTCCAAAATGAAATGAATATGTTGGGCTGTTGAAATAGGCTTGAAAACCTTGCTCTTGTAATTCTTACACATGAAAAATATGTGCAAGCTATGGATAGTTTTGCCACTAAAGAATCTGGTCAAGGTTTGTCCCATGTAGATATTTTGCTACCAAAAAAGTCAAATCTAAAAGGGATATTTACCAGGATCAATAATCCCTACTTGTCTATCTGTTTTGATCCCTCGCTCTTGTTCAGTTCCTCCTATCCTCTTTTTACTGCTTCCTTCTCCTTCCCTGTTCCTTCCCTGCCTCCTCTCTCTCATTCCCTCAATTTCTTCCCTCTGTTCTGTCCTCTATCAGCTGCAAAACCTGGACCCAAATGCATTTTGTATCACATATCTTAGTAAACATTATTAATGCTATAAATTAAGATGCTACCATTTTCATCAATAAAATTCATATTCACAGGTATTGAATCATCAGCAGGTTTTGGCTGTAGAGACTTCAGTATTTGCAAATGTAATTTTAAAATAAGACCCAATTTCTTTTTGATAGTGACTGAGCAGGGAAGACCTGTAAAATATCTAACCAGTTCACTTTAAAATAGAAATTCTTTAAAATGAAACATGGTATTATTGCATATATCAGGCATTCATTAAAATATATCTGCTCAAAATGCCTCAAATCTTTAGTGTGCATGTGAGTGTGAGGGTAGGGGCTGGGTAAAAGACTAGTGTAGGAAAGACAGCTTCTATCAGTGGAGAGGAAGAGGGACACAGCAGAGAGAAAAGATGTGAGAGGAGGGAAGGAAAACAAGATATCCCAATCAAACAACTTTATATCAGCATCTTCAGAGCAATGACAATCAATGGCCTGAGCTGAGTGCCACAAGAAACTGGGAATTGGCAGATGTCAAAAAAAATCCATCAGATATAAGAGCAGTGTTAACTTTCCAGTGTACTGGCTTGCTTGAACAGCAAGCAACTCAAAATAGTCACTTATATACAGATATATATATTTTTT
>JAOEHY010052543.1:12854-31415 GCA_025447955.1 Psilopsiagon aurifrons
TATTTTTTATATTTATATAATATATAATATAATATATATTATAAATATATATTTATATTATATATCAGTATATATAATATGTTCTATATATTATTATATATATAAAAATATATCTATTATATATATACATGTATTCACAATGCTACCATACATGTACTGTTTCTCTTCAACATTTATTCAGCTAACTGGATTTTCATATGTTGTACTCTGCTATACGCTGCAATGAAATGTAATAGCTTCTACATAATGTAGAATGTATGCAAAGTATTCCTTAATCAGCTGAGGGATCACATTGCAGTCTTCTCATGAGTAGCTCTGTCAGTTTCTGGATGATCATCGAATGTGATTTTTATCCTATCTTGGCTGTGAACTCCTTTTCCACACGGACACTGTTTCTTTCCACTTGTATTTTGAGTGGTTCTTTGGAAATATGCAGCTCTCAAAATGATAATTTTGCTCTGGATTTTCACTGTTGAGTGTTGCTGCTGGTGGGGCTTTTTTTACAGCTATTAGGACCTATATTTTTAAATCTTGGTTCTTCACAATTGCATAGTTAAAAGTTTGCTGAAATATTTTCATGTTTAATATTCTCCAGTCATGAAGTTTTAGACTTTTAGTGACGAGTTCTTGTTTCTTACTGTTTAAACACAAACATGTTATTCAAAAAATGAGTGAAAGTCCAGGAAAACAATGAAGAAATGACTGATCAGTTTGTATGTTTAGTTTTTTGTATTTTTCCTGGTTTACGACTTGTTTAGTACAGCCCTGTAATTTTTAGTACACATCATGCAGATATTTATGTTAACACAATAACTTCCTTAAGCGGGACAGTGGGACATGCTGTCACTGGGAGGAACATGCCATACAGGCAAGGGAAGCTTATAGTAATTTTTGAAGAAATACTGCTAGAGAGCAAAATTCCTTCCAGGGGCTTCCTGAAGGTGATGTAGCTCTGTTTAGTAGCAGGTAAAGTGGTTTTGTATGCATGAAGGTAAGGTCTTATTACTGTGCGCAAAGCTATTTCTTGATTCTGGCCAGGAACAAACGTGAACCATTGACAGAAAGACCTCTCTTTCAAATCAGTTCTGTTTTGATAGTTCAAAGCCAATATTGCAACACACAAAAGGCTTCATCTATCAGAGCATGGGAAAGGGAATACGGCTGTAAAGATGCATATGAGCAGAATGTTCCTATGCTGTAGACAGTCCTAAATTATTAAGCTTTATGCAGCCCTGAAATGGGTACTGATACTAGTGGAGGTGGAAAAGGTAAAATGTCAAGGCTTTAGACCTTTTACTTTTTTTAAACTTCCATTCATTACTTTTCAATTTGACTATAACCATGATAGAACAGTGTAGAAAAATATCCATTTCTTATTCCAGTCATTCTGGAGAGGAAAGAGTGGTTTCTTCCTTCGAAAATGAATGTAAAAGATTTTTTCTACTCTTTCTTGTTTAGAATTGATAATTACAAATAGCAATGGATTTTTAAAATTTTATTGCTTTATGCTACCAAATTTTGCCTGTATCTCTCATTGCATATCGTTTTGCTATAACTCTATCAGTATTTGCTCTATACTTATATTTGAGTTTGTCTCTTTTTCAAGGTATACCCTGTTATATTAAGGTTAAATGCTTAGTTTGACTGATTTTCTATCTTTTTATTGATAGTTTTCGAGATTTAGCAGATGGCATATACAAGATGTTCATGTTTCAAAGTTTATGTCTTGCTGTGTTTTAAAAACTCTCTCAAGCAAGATTTTGTATCTTTTTTGGCAAACCACAGTGCACCTTCTTTAATCTAAAAGTTTCTCTTTTAACCTCAATTTAGGAACTCAGGAGATCAGACTCCGTGGTACTTGTAAATTTAAAGTGCTGTATCTTCTTAACATTCAATCCACCAAGAAAATTCTCCCTTAAGCGCTACTTGCAGTCACTTCTTAAGGTAGTTCCTTAATTAGTGCATGACTTTAACAATAAAATGTACATTTCAGATTTAAAAAATAACATGAAATCTTTTCTGTGGTTTCTTTCAGACAGAAGAGATTCACTGCATTTCTTTTGTTTTCAAAAAAGTTATCTCACAGATTAATGTGGCATAATCTAATTCCACATATCCTATGCTGCATGTTGTTTTATTTTTCTCCGTGTATTATTTTTTCTTGCATTCATAATTTGTTTTAGTATCTTTCCTAAAAGTGAAATCAGGCATTAAGTCAATGACTCATATAATATTTCTTCCCTCTCTTCAATATTTTGCACTTTTAGTTAAACTCCAGTTAAACCCAGTAGACCCCAGAAAACTATATATTCATTAGAACCGTGTGATGTAAGCAATCACTGAACTCTTTAGTTTTGATGTGCTTTGGTTAAATACGTTCTCTTGGTCATTAGCATTTTATTAGCAGCCAACATACAGACATTGTGATCTGATGTGTGTCATAGGAGAGCAGAACTGGCTCCCCAGTTCACAGGCTGACCTCTGGTCTTAGATGGCTGATTCTTGGACTATTAATGGTTCTTCAAACGTCTAGTGAGAGATGACCAGGCTATGGTCAGATAAGGCTGAGCTTAATTTTGTTTTAAAGATAGAAGCTTAAATAAAGAACAAATATTCAGGAATTATAAAATACATAACAATTTTGATTATAGTACTTTGAGTGTTAACAGTTATTTTTAATTTCTCCCCACTTTATGAGGTGTAAAGGTGCTGAATGACAATGGGAAATATGGACTTAGATAAGAATATTCTCTCCCATGGCTTGTGTCTTCCTTTGATGTTCACAAATGCTGAAAACAATGCATATTAATTCAGGAATTAGATATTGTAGTAAAATAATTAGATCTCCTATGTTGAATGCAAGCTCATTTAATGACTTAAATAATTCTGTAGATGATTGCAAGTTTCAAAATTCTGAAATTCTCACTGTAAATGCCAAATCCGACCTAATGGCTATTTTCACTGTCTACAGTGAATTCTCAGTATGTGGAGAAAAGTGCTTGTTTGAAGTACAAAAAACAATTGCAAACAAATCTGTCTTGGTTGTAAACATTTACTCTCATAAATGCTCACATACCACAGAAAACTCCCTTGAGGGCACTGGGATTGAACAACTGGTACACAGGAGAAAGGGACTGAGTTCTGAGGAGTAATTCTACACTGAATGGTCAAGGAATGGGATTCAAGCTATCTTTAACGATGATGAAAGTGTAGCTTACACTACTGCAAATGTGTTGAGGGCTGCTCAATATGCAAAAAACTAAGACAAGGAACCAGATTAGTTCAATTCCACTCTTTTGCTTTTTAATCTTTTTTTGCTATATTTTACAAGGTGATGACATTCCTCTAGATACCAAAGACTTTCTTCCAAGTTATTAACAACTTGTGCTTCTAACATTGCATTTAGCAGGAATAGAGTTTCTAAGAATTCTGCTCTGATGTTGTTCCTGCTAAATTCTGTAAATGTAAATAATAGAGAATTTATATTTAATACTGCCCCCATTTCTATTATATCAGGCAGGGCATTGTACAAAATACCTGCAAATTGCCTGTTTGCAATGTGACACTTTCAAATGTTTATTGTGTATTCACAGTGACTGTGAAGATGTTGGATGCATCTCCCAGAAGTAGACAAATTTATTTCCAGGAGGAGAAGAAAAATATGATGATATGTTTGCAGCATATTCCTTAGCAGATGTTGCTGTGTAATAGACATTGGTCCACAGGGAAAGCCACAGAAAGTTTTATGTGCTTCAACAGTTCTTTATGAAAGACAAGAAATGTTCCTGCAAAGCGATAGATACAATCCAAACTGTATATTTCTTTGTGGGAAACTGGCTCTCATAGATAAATATAAAATTAACAATAAATAAAAGGTGGTACTTATGCCCTAACTTAAGAATACATTGCTCCAGAAATCAGAAATCAAAATTCAACATGTTATTGAGAAACAGAGGTTTGGTTACAATGCTTTTAAGTGTACATTCTGCAGAAGGAGCTCGCATTTCAACAATTACATCTGACATGGGTTTTAAAGCTTTTTATCTTTTTGAACTACCTGGTTCTTAAAATACAAAGGTTTTCTCTTAAAAGTTGTACTGATGACTTTGAAAAGAGAAGCTGACGAGCCACTTGCAGTATACAGCTCTGATAATATTTAGTAAAATATCCTATCTGGGGAACTTGAGGATTAGAATAAAACATTTTAGAGAAAAAGGTAAAAAAGCAAGAAAGAATTTAGGTTATTTTAGCTAGGTTTTCAAATAAGCAATTTTTGTCTGTGCATCTGAACTGCAACATAACTCAGAACACCCACTTAATATTGAAAGTAATGTTCTAATTGAAACTTCACAAAGCAAGTACATTAAACTTGTTCTAGTGTTTGTTGTACTATGAATTTGTATTGCCAGCTCTTTGATATCCATAATCTGACACAGCAATCACGGTCAATTTCTTTGAGATAATAGCCCTGAAATTTAATAGTGAAAGCACCAGGAATACTTGATATCTTGCTGGGAGCTCTCTTGTTGACAATGCCAACATCTAACACAGAGCTTTTGTGGAAGTAGCTTGAAGGAAGGAGACCTAGTTTTCATAAGAACCTTGGGGTTTTATTTTTCTGTACTCAGAAGACATAAAATCAACTGTGCACCTACAAATATGTAAGCTGAGGAAATGCAAAGATACATTTGTATAAATCTAAATATGCTAAATGGTAAGTTTGAGGTTCAAGATGACTGTTTTGTTATAATCATTTTATTCTAGAGTGAAAACTAAAATGAAAATTAGCTCTTTGGTAACGAATTATATTCTTTTGAATGGGTTGGTTTTCTACAACACAACACTTTTCAGGCTTTTTCCCTTTATTATTGCTGTAAAATGCCTATTTCTATAAACATTACCTACAGCTAATCGATGTGGCTTCTTCTTGTTTTGATTGGTAAATACAGGCCTCACTGATGCCTTGTGTTTCAACATCTGATTTAATCCTAATGCCCTGATTTTGTAGTTTATCTCTAATCCACCTGAGACTCTTCTACCCAGTTCCACCTCCCCGAAGACAACTTATACTCCTCTCTTCCTACTAATGTAGCCTGTTAAGTAAACCACTGAGACCATTACATTGGAACATAGTCCTACAAATTTGTGCCCCCAGTACTCAAAAATCTGTTTTTCAGAAAAAAAAAATAAATATTCTTCACAACAGAATAACAACAGCTTCTGCTTGTCATTTTCATTCTGCCTGGATGTGTTCAATTCCCTGATTTAGTGATGCAAAAGTTCTGTTTACTTTGCACTAAAGGAGCAATTCTACTGCTCAGACACTTAATGTTATTAATTAGCAATAATGCATATAGCCATGAACATTAGAGCCAGATAAATGCCTCCTACCATTTTAATTATCTTAAAAGAGACACAAAGGAAAGATAGACCTATTTATTTAACAGCTGAAAGAGAAAATATTTGTCTGTTGGCAGTACCTAGCCTTTGTATCTTTGCTAACAATATCAAATCGCGTACCTTAAAACAGGCTGACAAGCCATATGTAGGTAGTGAGAATTTTTATACTAAAAATGCAATGAAATATTTTTATTTATTGTGGTTTAGAACATTAGCCACAAAGGCTTTTCTCTTTATATGCAGGAAGCTCAGTTTTTCTCATGTAGCTTGCTTTACAATGCTTCCATTAGGGGAAAAGGAGGAAGATCTAGATTACTCTTTTCTTCAGCAACTAGAGAGAATAGAGCCTGTTTACCTCATAATTAAACCCAAATGTCCAGGCTTTAAATATGGACTATCACTATGGGTTTGTTAAATTCCATAATATATTCCCTGTCATTGTAAACCTCAATACCAATTTAACTAGGGATTTTTCTCAAAATAACTCTTTCATTCTGGATAGGATATGAGATGTATTTATGGTAGATGCTATTTTAAGTAGTGATAGTTAATATAAACAGCATTTCAACTGCCTTTTGATTTTTTTTTCAGTCTACATTTGTGCCAAAATTTGGCTCGTGTTCCTCTGATTAAGGGTGGGACATTCCTCTGATTAAAGGGGGAACATTGTGTTCCTCTGATTAAGGGGGGAAGAAGAGGACTGAAAGGAAGGCAAAATTTGCAACACATGCAGCTCTAAACACAGATCTATTCATATGTGAGCAGAGTGAGAGGAATTATGAGTAAGCTGGTTGCTGTCTGCCTTTGAGGCGCTATCATGTTATTGGTGTTTGAGATGCAAGTTGGCCATTTGAGAAGGCATCAAGACCATGTCTGGGGAACAGGATGGTTTGTTAGGAGACTGAATTTAGACAGTGCTTGAAGAACCTTCCCCTCACCCCTCCAGCACACAGAAATTGGGAATGGGGGCTACAGTCAATTGGCCACACGTTGACTTTGCTATTCGTCCCTCTTCAGTGGAGGACTCTCACATTCTTGGTGTTTGCAGGGTTGTTTCTTTCACATTTTCTCATTCCTCTTTCCCAGCAGCTGCTGTGCAGCAGTTTCTTCCCTTTCTTAACTATGTTATCCCAGACACACTACCACCATCACTGATGGGTTCAGCTTTGGCCAGCAGTGGATCCAGGTGGAGATGGCTGCCATTGGCTCTGTCAGACGCAGAGAAGCTTCTGGCAGCTTCTCACAAAATCCACCCCTGTAATTCACCTCTATCAACAACTTGCCACACAAACTCAATATGTGCTCAAAACTACATAGTTTAGTATTACAAAGTTTATATACATAGTTAGACACGGTATATTACTGAAATTCTGCTTTTTGTTTCTAAAATAGATACCATTTTTCAGCTACATTTTTCTAATTTTTTTTGTTGTTGTTATTTTTTGGTGTAATTAACATGGCTACCAAAAATTACCTTAAAAATTAAAAGGATCAGCTACAGTTAAGTACACCCATCTAATCTGATGAACAGATTAACTTGTGATGTTTGATATGCTGGTTTATGGAAGATGTCAGAGTAAAAAATTCCATGACTGATATTTTTCAGGCCTGATGCTCTTCTTATTTACAGCAAGCTGCTATTATCAGTTCATCTGATTATTATACATTGCAGCAGATTAGGCAAAAATCCGGCTATTAAACATGCTAGACAAAAATTCTAATCACATTCTATTGTTAAAAGTTAAATAAACCCTGTATTCTAAAAAGTTATTTATATTTACTTTGAAAGTACTTTTTGTACCATTAAAAACAGATGAAAACTACATCTTATAGTTAACCATTTTATTTGTCCTTACTTGGTTTTAAGTAGATAAAAAAAAAATTTACAATTGTAACACTATTTTTATGAGTAATGTATTAGTTTCAGAGGGATAACTCAATTTGTAAGCTCTGTGATTCTCTTATAAATCAACGGTATTATTCAGTATAGAAAAACTGATGTCAGTTGCTAAAAAATTGCTATAACCTGTCAAAGTCAGTGGAAATATGGTGATATATACCAGCTGACAGAAGGATCAGAAGATTCATTTCAGAACCTTTTGAAAGAATCAGAACTGTCTCCATGATATAGCCACCAAAATAGAGTACAATGCAAACACTATTTTGGCGTGAGATGAAACAACTTCAGAGGAAATAAACTAGAGATATATGGATATAATTAGAATCCTTTGAAAAATATCAAGAAAGACAGTGTGAAATACAGTAACTGAACAAAACCAGAATACAAAGACAAAAGTAAATTTTGGGTTAATGCAATATCTACCAAAAAGCAAATGTGACTTGAAGTGAATAGGCCTGAAACATGAAGACTGACACAGTAGTGGCTAAGACAGGGGTGTCTTCTTCCTTTCACCTAGTCACCAGATGGTTCACTCTGATAATTGTCCTAACCATGTGCATCATTACTCTTTACATACTGCTTTTGAAGAAAGCTGAACTAGTAACTCTCACTTAAAATATTTTTAATTTCTAATTCCAATTTTTAAATGTAATCCATACATTACTTGCAATGGATATTTTTGTTATATCTGCTTCAGTTCTCATGCATTTTCCCTTGCAGGCCTTGCTGGAAACTGGAAATCAACTCACCTTTTCTGTTTTCCATTACTCATGGTACGGCACTTTTGTGTGATAAATATTCAGTATTAATATCTTTTTTAAAGCTTCTGTTATGCTTGCATAATTGTAAAATGAAGGAAAGTTTGTCTTCTCTTTTTGATATATAACAAACCCAATTAACGAAGCTAATTTTACTTTTGTGTTAGCAGGAGAAGGTCCAGCTTAAGTAACCAAGATATTGTACTAATTCCGGCTGAGTTAATGAATCTGATGTGCTAGTTAGGAGAAAATTGTTAGTAATTGCTAAGGGTCAACCTCTAACTAAAAAGAAAGAGATTGCATACAATAAAACCTATTCAAAGCTAGGATGGTTTAAAATGCAGTTTGCAGTGCTAATAAAACTGCAGTGAACTCTGAGAAACTGACATCCAAACCCTCGTTCTTTGGTTGCACCTATTTTGACAGTTCAGAAGTCTACATCAGTCTACCCAATCCATAACTATAAAATATTACTTGATCCAATGTCATTTTAGTCTGTTGGATTGCAAGACTTCTTACTTAGGTGTATTCCTGAGCCTGTGCTGAACTTTATGGAGTGACTGCCTGGGATTTTTTTTCCCTTCTAATCTCCTGCTGCATAGGTATTTTTCACAGTTGCAAGTGCATTAGTACACTTAGTACTCAGGTTAGTACACAAGCTGCAATTGCTTCAGTACACTTTGGATTTATACCTTTGAACCTTCTGTTCAAAGAAGGAGAGAGGACTGCATATAATTTCAGCTATTTAAAAGTTAAGTTTCCAGAAAAAATTTCTTATCTATGTTCTTTCTATTGCAAGAAAGACATAAACACATTGTCACCTGAAAATCACCTGTCAATTTTAAGGAACTCTTAGCATCTGGTGAATCTTAAGAATGATTTGCCTTAATTGTTTTGTTTTGGTTTGTGTTTTTTAATGAAATAAATGCTCTTTCCTGTACACATTATAGAACCACAGTAAACTCCACTAATGTGAGACGTTGCTATTGGTAGAATTTTCTCTTCAAGTAGGAAACAGGTAGCTGAAATGTAAGCATTGAAGGGTAAGGTAATATTTGGTGGCTGATAAATTAAACTTCAGCTCTTGCTAGATGAAAAGACACATAGAGAAATCCATCTATGTGGTGCAAGGCAATTTCTACAGATGAAAGCTATAGAAACACAATGGCAAACACCATGAAGCAGCTTAGCTTAGATGAACAAGTGCAGGTGAGACTCTAAGGCTGCAAATCGTTTCCTCCACAAAGAACAGGGGAGAAGAAAGAACCACAGATAAGAGAAATTTTTCAGACTACTGTGTCTGAAATGCTAACAAAACTTTTGTGAATATTTGAAGAACTACCCGTACTTTCAGTTTTTTCTGCTTTTAATTGCTTCTGGACTTTAAAAGAACCACAAGGATGCTGCAAAATGCACAAGAAAGAAGTAGCGTATCAAACTACAAAATGTAGTGGTTATCAGTTATGTTGATTGAAAAGAGGAAACAGAATGAAAGGAAGTCTGCATTGATCAAATACTAACAAAGACACATTGCTGGCTCCAGCTAATGGAGTTATCTAGGAAACTTTGAGTTCTGCTCCCAAAAGTAACTTCTCATAATTAATTTATTGCGTTGTATTGCTTCTGAAACCCATTAAGAAAGAGTGTTGTGACATGGAAATCTACATTGTTGGCTCCTAAATGATGACTGCAATGCTACTCCTAACCACAAAGGAATGTATTTGGAAATTTTATGAGATAGGAATAAGGATAAATATAAACCAGTGTTGTATAAGCAATTTTAATAAAAAATAGAAAGATAGAAGAATGCCATTGGAAAGCTTTTCTGTGATTTTTGTCCAAACAAGATATAATAGCTTTTGGGAACAATTATGTAATTTTTTTTATATCTGCATGTGACTGAATGCATTAAATTAGAAGTGTGAAGAATTTTGTACATATATACTGACATGTATAAATAATGTATTGCAGGTCATATGCTAAACCAAACAGTGAAGCTGGAAGAAAGCGTGTTCATTCAAACACCAGCACAAGGTACATTCAAAGATTCAAAATTAATTGTTTATAAAAATAATCTTTTTGTTCCCTGTGCCTTGGTATATTCTGAAGATTCTGCCATGTCAAATTTCTCTTGACAGTGGAGTCAACAAAAATTTTTCTTTAAGCATCGCAGAGCCCAGAAATCAAGACTTCAAGAGCCGCATTTTGGTCGTCGCAACATTTGAGATGAATATGTACATAAATATGTGGATTAAGAGTTCTGAAAGTGCTCCAAACTCATAAACTTCAGAAATTCAGGAATCACTTGAACTTACAGAAGATTATGAAGATGCTTTTGGAATAGAACTACCTAACATAAAATACAGAATTCAATCTGTTCAGTGTATCACTATGAACAGAAGTAGCTTCTGAAGTGCTAATAGTGGGTAATTAATACAGAATGCATATACAGATGCTGATGAATTCGTTCTTAACATTTTAAGCAGAGAAACTAAGCAATTCAAAGGTGTTAAATAAAAGGAGGAATTGTTCAGCTCCTGCAGCAGTCATTTTTACATCAATAATAGATGACTATGCAGAAATACAGTTAATGATTAAACATTCTTGTGTAAACATAGGAGCCAGAATAATTGTTCTAACAGTATGATGCCTTTTTGACATTTTAACAGTAATTCAATTACTTATGTCACCCATCAGATAGCGTGCTTTATTTTACACAGGTTCATATTTTTCCACAGATCATAGGCTATACCTTATGGCTGTAATGATGGCAGGCTCAATCCTTTCAACCCTGTGCCAAGTTGAGCCATCCTTGACAAAGCACATTTGTCTGTTCTATGCCTCCTGGAGGGCTGCTGGGATCTCCAGTGCCCCAGAAGCCATGCCCACCCATGGGGAGCAAACTAGAAGATGGACGCCTCACTGGGTGTATTTGTCTGTGGTGTGGATAGATATGTGTGTGCCAATGCATCTGTGGATTTATTTCACATTCATTTTCAAGCTAAGCCATCAGTTTTTGGTAAGCCTTAGACTGCAGTTCATGGATCACTTGAATTCTTATCTGGCTATATTTGTCTACACACAGAATAAAACTTTCCCATAACTCATGACAATATAATAAAAAATATGAAATCTTCCCCCTGACAAATTTTTCTGATGTTACAATAAAAATGATGAGCATTTGTTTAAATGCTGTATGATTAAACAATGCCAGGAAGTGTGAAAAAAAAATGAGAACCACAATGAGCAGCTTCTGAGATACTGAGTAGATTCTGTTATTTAATTTCAATGTATTTTGAGTCATATGCATGAGGAAATTGCCTTTCCTTTCCTGCAGGGACAGACGAAGGGGCCATTCTAACACAGATGAGATGAACACTGATGAAAATTACTCAAGTTTCTTTCTTTAAATATCTGAAGTAATTTGCGTGTAAGTTCAGTATTCATTGAAAATTTCAGGTAAAGATTGAGCTTTAATTAACACTGGTAAAGTAGTGAGGACCTGATTAATACAACACAGAAATATTATCTGGAACCACGAGCAGATACAACCTTAAGATAATTGACCGGTTCCAGCCACTCTTTCTTTGTATTAACCCTACAACACTTCAGTAAGTTATGACACAGTTCACAGAGTATACGAAGCTGCATTGCTGGCACAGTCTCATTAATACTTTTTATTTAACTTCTGAAACAACATTGTTATTCTTTTTTATCAAAACAAGTATATGCTATTTTATATTGTCATAGAATCAGAAAAGTTGGGGTTGGAAAGGACCTTAAGATCATCAAGTTCAAACGCCCCTGCCATGGGCAGGGAAGCCTCACAATAAACCATGCCACCCAAGGCTCTGTCCAACCCTGTCTTGAACACCGCCAGCGATGGAGCATTCACAACTTCCCTGGGCAACCCATTCCAGTGCCTCACCACCTTTACAGTAAAGAATTTCTTCCTTATATCCAATCTAAACTTCCCCTGTGTAAGTTAGAACTCATTAGCCCTTGTCCTATCACCACAGTCCCTAATGAATAGTCAATCTCCAGCATCCCTATAGGCCCCCTTCAGATACTGGAAAGCTGCTATGAGGTCTCCACGCAGCCTTCTCTTCTCCACGCTGAACAGACACAACTTTCTCATCCTATCTTCATACGGGAGGTGCTCCAGTTCCATGATCATCCTCGTGGCCCTCCTCTGGACTTGTTTCAACAGTTCCATGTCCTTTTAATGTTGAGGACACCAGAATTGTACACAGTACTCCAAGTGAGGTCTCATGAAAGCAGAGTAGAGGGGCAGGACCACCTCCCTCGACCTGCTGGTCACGCTCCTTTTGATGCAGCCCAGGATGTGGTTGGCTTTCTGGGATACAACTGCACACGCTGCTGGCTCATGTTCCTTTTCTCATTATACATGACATATGCATGTATGTATGGATTACACAATTTGACATAATTTTAGTTTATTTCATTGCAAACATGTTCAGTAAAATAAAGGAAATATTATTCTGAAAAAGGAATCCTGCATGGAAAAGAAATCATTAAATACTTGAGGAGTCAGCAAACTTCTTTTCATTAGTGCAAAAATTGACAGAGGCACATTAGGGTTCTCTGCTATTACAGGATTTCCAGGTAGACCCTGGGTAACTGTATAGTAGAGGTGTTACAACATTAAAGAAACATGAATTTTCAAAGTGCCACTGAGAAATGAAAAAAAAACTAAGGACCTGATAAATGAAATTACCTTTTTAGTACTTCAGTCTTTTCCCATGTAAAAGACTTAAAGATTGAGGGGAATCCTTTTGGTATATTGAAGATAATTGGTTCCCAGAGACAGATCTTTTAAAATGGTTCAGTTTCCTGATCATACTGTAGTTAATAAAAAAAGCGTGATTACATTAATTTAACAAAATAAAACCAGTTAATTTCCTATTGTTAGGTGTTATCTAATTGCACAGTTTTGAAGTCTTTTATTTCTGTTTTTTACACATTGTAAAGCAAAAGAGTCTAGCAAATAGATGGTTGTGTGTACCGCACCAGCAAGGCTTCTATTTATTGACAAAGAGACATATGTCATGCACACTGGAAGATAAATTGAATGCTTCTTTCTGAAGTATATACTAATGTGTATGCTATAGACATGAAAAGAAACCTTGTATTATTAAAAGGTTTTAAATAATCTTTTTAACAGCATGCTTGGAGGCTAAATTTACCATCATTAGTACAAGGAACCACAAATGTATATCTCTCTATATTTTCCTGAGCTTGCATCCTTCCTATGATTTACGTCACCTCTCCTTCCTAAGTCTGAAGGCATGCCAAGCTTATATGCACGCATACCTTATACATTCATAGGGCATGTATGCATGCATATGTAAGGACACATATGTAAATGAAATTGTAGACTATTGGTTCTTAATATTTACATATATCAAATATGTGTAGTATCTTTACAAGGAAAACTCAAATGAATCACTGCAGTATCTAAGTGTCCACCATTTTCTGGGCTTAGAAATCCCACTAACTAACTGAAGTTACGAAGTGGGACTACACAGCACTGACAGTGAAGAAGTTAGGAGGCTACCCTAAGCTGCATATTGCATTGGCCAAGGGACCCACAGATGTCTGCCATGGAATGGGAAAGTTGTCTTTGAAAACAATTAACCCTTCCTATGAAGACCAGAAAAATAAAAGTTCTGTCATGCTAGTCTTACCATCAGATGCTCTCCATGCTGGTCCTTTACAGCCTCAAAATGGATTTTATGTCATGTGAAGACCCTGAGTTCATGGGGTTTTCCCCAGAAAATACGTTTGTCCCCAGAAAAAATATTTAGATTTGTTCCTTACATTAGTAATTCCTGGAATTCTGATATACAAGGTGAATGGGAAAATATATGTAATATGGTGGACAGCTGTTTTCAGGTTCTATCAAATGTAGATAGTTAAGTATTTTATGACTATAGTTTTATTTTCCAAGAAGATTTCTACATAGGTACAAAGGCATTTTCTTTTGAAGATTTCTTCTTAAATTTTCTACATCTTAAGCTTCACAACATTTATGCAGGAAGATATATATTCAGCTAAAAACATGCCAAAGATGAGCCTTCAGGTATATCTGAATTCAGTGAAATTGCGTATGAATTTTATTGTCAAGATAGTAATATTGTTTGTACTATACAGCTGCTAAGGAAGCAGAATGTCTATTGACAATTTATTTTGAGAGCTTCTGATGGAATGTGAAGGATAAGCATGCCCAGTCTGATGACAAAACTGCTCTGTCTGCTGCGAAAAAGTAAATAGAATAAAAGAATGTAGGAGTTTTGGTTACAAATATGCATGTGGGTAGATACAGATTTACTGTCCAAGGGGAGTAAGTAGCATCATCTGTTTGTGAACTATTGTGCTTATATCATTCTATATATCTTCCAAGACTTACTACTCTGCCTCCTCGTTGTTTTTCAGTGTAATATACACAGGGTCTTGCATTGCTTTAACTGTAATGATATACACTAAGAAATACAGTGCTCTTTGCTTTCATCGTAGTTACAACTTCCCTTATATTAAAATCACTATCTTGTTATAGTTTACTGTCTGGTCTGAGCCTCTATGTTAATGCATAAATTGCTATTAATATAACTACATTATTAAATATATGAAAGTAAACATAAAGTTGCAGTAGTTAAATGGTATAACATCATTATATTTAGGCAAAGAGAAACCTTAGGAATTGCTTTGGTATTACCTGAGGAAGAGAAAAGGTGGGAGGAGACAGGAATACCTTGATTCTGTACTAGTGAAAAAAAGAGGTCATAACTCCAGCACAAGTTGTGTGGCGCTGCTTGTATCAATAAAGTTAAATTTGTGATTTTGCCCCGAAATAGGTTAACTTCCTTCACACTACCCACTAATCTGAGCCACCACCCAAACCATGCCCAGGCATTGCTCAGGGTTGGCAGCAGGGTTGGCAGCAGCCTGGACAGAACCACGTGGGTGACAGCAGGCCAGTATTCATGCTTGTGTCAAAGCCTAACCTAGTTCACTAGCATAAGTAACTTGCTACTATATCAGGGCCACTATTTACAAAAATTTACATACAAAATTGTTTTTTGTATAATTAAAGTCACTTTAAAAACCATATAGTTTATCTTTGCATGAAGCTGTTTGGTTTGTTTTTTTGTTTTTTTTTTTGTTTGTTTTTTTTTTTTTAATTGCCACAACCTAAATCAAAGAGATATGAGGGAGATTCACATTGCTTTGTTTTCACTCTCCAGTTGAACAGCCAAAATTATGTGCTTAGAACATAATTGTTTAACTTGTCTAAGAGGAGGATTGCATTGATTTAAACTAAGTCTACTTGAAAACAAACCAGCTCAATGACCTTGTGCATGGGTCACCTTAGAATCTTAAATTCCTATATGATGGATAAACGTATTTCTTCATTCCAATCACACCAGTTTCCCTGCATCAAAAGAAGTAAGAGTGATTGGAATCTGACATGTTGTTATTGCTACACATGCTCTCAGAAATGTGGTACCAGCTGTAGCTGAAAAAAAAAACATTGCCTTGTCCTCTTTATTGTACACCTAAGGACAAACCAGATTCATCACAGGCCCTCCAATTTTTATTTTAATTTTCTTTTCAGAGTGTATTTCATCTGAAACTGTGTCTCTGGGAGTCCCTCAGGCTGCAGGCTATTTTTCATTCTCTTCAGTCTGATGTTTTAGCTCTGTGATGCACTGCACCCAGTTATGTCCTTACACAAACTGACTGATGTGACCAGGCAGAATTATCAGCGTAATGACTAATGAGCCAGAAGTCTAAATAAAAACCCAATGAGACCTCACCTTAATTTTCTGAGAATGGACACAGAATAGATTAGAAGATGGAATAAGAGTTTTACAAACCAAAATGAGTTTCTTTCTTATATTGCTTTAATTGCTTTAATAATCTATTGCTTTAATCAAAATTTCTCCCCTTAAATAGCAAGAAAACAACTTTTGTTGAATTACCTACTTAGCAGCTGTGACAGTAGGTTAAACAAGCTTTGATTATCTTTCCTTAATTATAAATTATTGCATTCATGCTCCATTTTGCAATTCTCTTTTTCAAGTCTCATTCAGTCTTTATGTTATAAAAGTATATGTCTTTCCACTCTTAAATGAAAACTGTACTAAGTACACTGATGGACTTAAAGAATGACACAATGATTGAAAAAAAAATGAGCTTTATGTTATGTGTTTATACCCTCTGGGTACACTGATTAGCCCTACTTCTACAGATACTAGACAATGCAGACAAGCATGCTGCAATTAAGCACTGCACTGAAAAAGAAATTATGGTATGTAGTTTAGGAAAAAAAATTTGCCTCTTCTCCAGGTGAAATACCTCTGAAAGTGTCCTCACTGCCTCTTGAATCTTTCTCTTCTGCTCTGTTGTTTAAAAGACTGCAGGGACAGGGCTTATCTCGTAAGTACTACACTAAATTTACTAATGCCACAATTTCTATAATTCTAAAACCCACTCTTGACCTGTAAAAAGGTAAATTTTCTGTCGTTTAACATTAGTCCGGTCATTCTGTCACCAGAAGACTATTTGCATTACTGACTCTTACCCTTTGGCTGAATGTGCCCATAGGCAATGAAATTCCTGAAATATGATTAGCTAAATGCATTCTCCATTGGATCTTCTTCATTACTCTGATGAAACTTTCATGTTGTATGACAATGTTGCATACAGCAAAATGCAAACTTCAAGAATAAGCTTCTGTTATGTAGGTTCAAAGCCACCACAAATGGATCTCTCAAGATGATCAGAAATTTTATTGCATTTAATGCAAATAAGATGTACATGATTCTTAGACAGGATTTAAAAAAATATTATAGGATGTTCATGATTCATGAAGCCCTAAATGATTTCAATTAGTTTTTCAGTAGTTTGAAAAAGTTAAAAAATGTTGCAGTTAGACAGAAAAACGCCTCAATGGGGCAATGTGCCTTGCATATCTTAGGAAAGGATCAATTGTCCTTCAGAAATGCCTATTCCTCTCCTTTTACTGTGTAAGAGACTAGAAAACATTTTTTTTTATTTATAATTTTGCTTTCAGATGGCTATCATTCCCATCTGAGCATGTTGAAAAGAATTTAAGAGTCCAATAAAGAAAGATAAGAGCAAATTTCATACAAAGTTCAATGCTTACTCAGAAAGTTGTGAAATTAATGTATAGACAGTATATATTTTACATTTTGTCCTGCATCTGCAGTATCAGTCACAGGATGGACACAAAAATAGTGCCAGCATTTGTTTTAAGTGACTAGATAGCTCTTGCTTGTTTTTCCTAATATGTATTTTAAAAATTATAAACAAAAGTGGCACCATTTGTCTCACCCTTTTAAGTATAATCTTATTTTAATCACTAGAAAAAAATAAAGAGGTCTTAGACTTCATATGAGGAAGCTCAGGGATGAGGGCTTTTTTCTTCCAGGACTTTGCTTTTTAGGCAGATTTGCTGACAGACTGGCAAATGAGCACAGGCATCAAATGGCAACAGCCCAGGAGAGGCTAAGAAATTTCTATAGCAGCTCCAGGTTTAGACTGTGTCTGACCAGAAGTCCTTGCTTATCTGTCACCAGCATGTCTGCCAAAATGCCTACTGGCACGACTCAGGAAAACTTCTCATGAGCAATTTGTTAAAGACAATTGTAATTTTCAATCCTAGACTAAACAATGGCTTTTGCAAGAGGTAGAATTAATCTTTTAAAATAAGATCCTCAAAACACCTTCATGAAACTGAAATATACGTTGTGCCACTATAGCAAACTATATTTGCAAAAACGGGTCTCACTCTTTTTCCCTCCAGACTGAAAACTTGCAGAATTATACCTTACTAAATCCAACTATTCTGATTTCACCCTTTACCTCAATGTGCTTCACTAACGTTGTTTACTTATCTGTTAAAACATATTTCTTTCACTGGCAGCTCTAAGGAAGCTTGACTGCTTGATTAATGACTCATTTTAATTGAAATCTTGTCAATTCACACCTCATTTTGGGAAACAAAAACTACAAGCACGGTTTCAAATAATTTATAGTGCAGCATTTTTTTCTTTAATTTCAAGATAGGGGGTGGAGGAGATGGGCTACTTAAATGTTTCTTATTAGTTTAATGAACTATTCCTAAGCAAAATCAGAACTTGCTCCATGTTTATATGAGTTCTAATTTTATAAATTGCACAGAGTGCGAACAAAGCTTTGGATAATTGCTCAGTATGGTTCACAAGGATTAAATGCTTCAACTTCTCACATTAAAACACCACAGAAGTGAATAGGATTAATTTTTGAGTCACTTAATGATATTTAAAAATATTCAACTAATAAGAGGCAATATTATATTCCCACTTCAAAGGCATTTTTACTTTAGTTTAGTGATCCATTTAAAAAGAGAAAGAAAGAAAGAAAGAAAGAAAGAAAGAAAGAAAGAAAGAAAGAAAGAAAGAAAGAAAGAAAGAAAGA
>JAOEHY010052544.1:0-37597 GCA_025447955.1 Psilopsiagon aurifrons
CCGAAAGTCAAAAACACAGTGCTGCACCAACTACTAAGAAGGAGAAAAATGACTGCTACTGCTGAACCCATGACAGAGGGTATAGGAATTTCATTAAACATTGTAGAATTTATGTGCAAAAATCATTCTTGTGGTGGTAAAGGTTAAAAGAGAGCTTAGCATTTGTTTTGAAAGGAGTCAAGGACATCACGCATTTACCTGTTTATAAATGGAATTGTAAACATGAGCATCAAGACAAGGTTTGAAAAACTAAGGTTATGCAATCTTCTAATTTCAATGTTTCTTTAACCACAGTCATGTTGGATGGAGATGTGTACCCTATACATTATTCTAGTCTGTAAACTAAGTAATCATAGGATCATGATGCTTCAGATGAGACTTCTAAAAAGCTCCATCCTTGAGGTTATTAAAAGACGTCTAGATGTGGCACTTAGACATTTAGTTGAGTGGTAGACTTGGCAGTGCTGGTTTTATAGCTGGACTTGATCTTAAAAGGTCTTTTCCAAACTAAATGATTCTGTAATTCTACAAGTCCTCAGGATGAAAAACAATAAGAGTAATTATGTATGGTAGATTATAAACAAGAGGTTTTAAAGTGGACTCTACTTAGCTAATGAACATCGGGCAATATGTAGCATGTCCATGGACCTAATCCTGTACCAGTAAATTCATAAGAAGTATTTATCTCCATTGCGGTGCAACACCAGACCGAGTCTGAGGTCAGTTTGAATATTGCCAGCAATGCCTTATGAGTCTAATGGTCTTCTTTGTATTTCACTTAGTTGTGCCTTACAGCCATTCAGTATTGGACTTTTTAATTGATTTAATAGTATTTTGATAGTCTCATAATGCAAATGCTGACCTTGTTAAAAGAAGGCTTTTTCTTTTTGACTTTTTTTTTTTGCATGTAGTTGCTTGCATAGCAATTAATGTATACTTGATAGAATCCAAAATTAGCCACTCGTGAAAGTAATTCTGTGCCAATTATGCAATTATTTTATTTTATATAGGCAGCAAAAAAATTGTGAAGGACTTCAATTATAGTTTCTTTGAAAAAATCAAGTCAACTGCTACTTGACTTAAATAGTCATTTATGAAATAATTAGTCACTTGACCTTTTAAGACTTTGGGTAATTTTACAGTATTGTTATTGTGTACCTAACATATCTGATTTTTCTTTATCTGGCTTTTTCTTTTTTTTTTTTTTCCAATTTTAGATATTTAACATGGGTTTATCTTACATGCTTGTCTGAAATTAGCAGATTATGTGTTTTTATTATTTATTAGCTTATTATTATATATCTACCTATTTCATATGCAGGTATGACTCCTACCAGTGTTGGATGAGATTGAAATAAATCTTCTAAGAGTAAGATTTGAAGAAGGGGGCTAGAAAAATTTTGAGAGTAAAATGAGGTTGATCAGATCAAGTTCCTTGTGTACCTGATTCCCTATTTCCTCCTTATGTATTTTGAATCATTTAGCCATTTTTGCTCCATTTGTCAGAAGTGGCACATCTCCAGACAGATAAAGGTTGGAATGTTTTGTGAACATTCTGCCTGAATAGGCAAACAACCCAAACTAGTGCTTCCAACCAAAGAGGAACTACATAAACTCGGTCTATTCTGTTTGGTCAGCCAGTGCCACAATCAGTACACACTTACTGCTTGCTTATTGAGCAACAAGTAGCTTAAAACCACATACAGCTCCCCAGGGAGCAGTCCTTATCCATGACAAGCAGATGGACCACTGCAGTGCCTTGTTTTGTACTGACTATTGTGACAAGGAAAAGGTTTTGGGAACAGACGATGACGGAAAGCTTCAGGAGACAAGACTCAGGAAAGCAGGTTTCCTTAGTTCAGCTATTTATGAGTTATTTTAATTCTCTTCTAAAAGATGTCTCTACAGTGCTTTAGCTCCATAACAATATTGTTCAAGATGGTATCTGCTGTTCTTAGAGAAAACTCTCATTTGTGTACAGGAAACAAAGAGCGTCAATCAAATAGCACTTATGACACTTTCTGCATAATACTACAATAATGAAGTTCTGATTTACTGTTACTCAGACTTCACTGGTAATTAGGAACTCGAATTTGGAGCCTGATTATAGTAAACAATACAGGAAGACATTCATAGAAGACTTACAAAATAATGCTGCGTTGTATGCGAATGTAAGGCAGAGAGGTTTAAGTTATAAACTTGAGGTTTTAAGTGCTTGTTGACTTTAGCACTTAGTAAGTCTTTATCAGTGTTAAAAATCAAGTAATATTGAGGAGTTCATGTTTACTAACAAATATTTTGCCAAAGCCTTTGTAGAGCTTAGATAGACAAGCAGGATTGAAACCTAGCGCTTCTTTATAAGAAGGCTGTCTCTCTTCTTTCTTCTCAGAGGAAGGCTTTCTGATCACCTTCTTGAGATGTGGTTAGTTACTTTCTACTATTTGGTCTTTCAGAAGTCTTAGCACAGAAAGTTTTATGCCTTTCTTATCAGTAAATGTATGGCTGGGAATAAGAGGGAGATAATCCTGGAGTCCTTGATCCCATCTAGCAGCTGTGGGTCTAGATAGAGCTCCCTGAGGAGCTGTCGCCCATAGCCTGGGATTACTTCTTGGTATTTCCTAAAAAAGGTGGTGGTAGGCAGGTGTATGTTTCTCTTCTGAGCTTTAAGTTAAAAGAAATAGGCTATAGGGTTTGAATCTTTATCATACCCTTCTGCTACATGAAGAGTTATGGAATAACTGTAGGGAGTCTGATGATACTGCTAAATACAAAACCATTCTCCACTATCTTTTTATTCAAATGTTTTCTGTAATCAGCTCCCTTATTCTGCTTTTACCTCACTAACTCATCCTGCTGTGATTGATTGGCAGATAGAGATCACAGCATTGCCAATTTACGTTTACAACCAATAGAGCACTTAGATTTCCAATGACATTATTAACATACATTTAATAAACAGCAAAGTTAACTTTCAGCTGACATTTATGACTATGTACTGAAGCAGAAACACTTAAAATGTGATTACATAGAACTCTTCCTGGATGCAGCTGTACCTTGATGGGGGTGGATTATGACTAGGATGTGCCTGGTCATGAAAGCACAAGGAGAAGATAGAAGAAAACAACTGTTGATGTAAGGGACTTATATTCCCTTATTTCAGAGTGGGTATTCTATTGCTTTGAACTATAACAAGCTGTCCCAAATTCAAATCTCTAGCTAGCCCAAGTCTATGAAACCACAAACACAGGCTGAAGGCTGTGCTTGATCAAGAAAAGGGAAAGACCTGTGAAGACTTAAGGAGAAGCAAGGCACACACAAGAAATGTTCCATGAAGTTCTGCAATATAAAGTATAGTTTCACTGCAGCATTGGAGCAATGAAGGGTAGGGGAAAGAACAAAAGGAAAGCTGACAGGCGGAAGAACATAGGAGGCATGCATTCTGTGATACAGGTTGCAGAAGCTGTGAGGAAAAAAGGCACATTGGGTTTGCATGGTAAGATTTTAGTAGTGGGAGGGCTGCAGCAGTGGTTTCTGTGAGAAGCTGCCAGAAGCTTCCCCCATGTCCAGTTGAAGAGCTGGGCTCTGTTTTCTGCATTACTACCCATCAAGTGTTTATACGTGTTAAGTTCCCCCTGAGCCTCCACTTCTCCAGGCTGAGCAACCCAGTGATCCAGGTTTTTCTTATACAACAGGCACTCTAATCCCTTAATCATCATTGTTCCCTTTGCTGGGCTCACTCCAGCCTGTCCATGAGTCTCCCTAGTGAGGAGTAAAAAGGAAAAGACCAAATATCTGATTGTTGCTGTCTCCCATCTGTGTTGTCAGGCTTTTTTTGCATTTCTGGGTAGACAATTTCTGTTTTCCTTTATTTCACATTTTTCCATTGCTTTTCCTTTTGAAAGCATAAGGAGAAAAAATCAGTTGGATGCAAGCAGCCATGGAAGGAAAGACATTGTGGGAGGAGAAGCTTTGCATCAGTATAAGAGTGAAAGAGCTTATTTTTGTAACAGAAGGATGACTTCAAGGTGATTTCCACTGCTGGAGGGAGCACTGCACACCTAGCCCATTTTGCAGCTTCAGCACAATTCAACTTAAAAAGACTGTAAAAGCTAAAAATACAACAAATGCAAGTAAAGCTAAGCAGTGTCACTGTGCAAAAGAGGCTTTATGATTCTTTGGAGGATCAAAGTATGAACTTGCTTTTCTACTGGGAACTGGGAGAAAACCTAAATTCAAACTCTTTCTTCCAGGAATGTTTCTCCCTGAGAAAAAAGGTCACTGCTGGACTTTCTGTAGGGTGATTTAGTGCAAAGGTATTTCGCTCTGTCTCCCAGACGCTTTTGGCAATGTTGTAGCTTAACTGTACAAACAGGAAGGTTTGTCTCCATGAGCTGTGATCTTTCCACCTCTGAACTCCCAAAACCCCAGGAAGAAGCAATTCCATGGGGAAAAGTTGGTCATGATCGTGGGGCAGTGTTTCTGAAAACATCTTATAGATTATAAGTCTCTAGTTTGCCACGTGGGCACTTGAGTCCCAGAGCCAGGCAAATTTGTACATGTCAGTTGTCATATCTGCCTCTCTGCTCAACCTGGAAGCTATTAAAAACCCTATAGAGAGACAATTTATAATTAGGAGACAGTGGGAGTGTGATAAAGCATCTGCATGAGTACCAGTCTGAGTAAGTATTCTGCATGTCTGGGTGTGCATTAGCCTTTGCATTGCTCTTATTTCCACTTAGAAAAAAAAATCTGAGAGCAGATGTGAGGATTTTCTGCCTTAGTTTGAAATATTTGGAAGGCTGTTAGTCTTAACAGAGCAAGAGCTGCAGCAGTGTGACAGCTCTGTTATCAAGAAACTTCATACGACCAGTTGCCATGATTAGTAAATCTGACAGCGAAGAGAAAAGCAGCAGTGTACCTAACAGGAAGTCTGGACATGTATGTTAAACAAAGTTGCTACCTGTGTGCTGTGTATGATGTCTTTGGCAAGGATTTCTGTTTTACAAATCCCAGGAGCAGTATGGGTATTTTGCCCTGATTTACAGTTGCATAAGCGACGAAGATCTCAAATGCCTGTGCCATGGTACCTCTGCTGAAACACTGTGGAGGTTGTTGAGTCTGATTTAATTGATTTAGTTTTGCCTATAGGCCTTTTGTTGAATCAGAGACTGAATTCTAGTGGCAATACAACTGTATAGCAGTAATCCCTCAATGCAACGCAACTGTCTCAAAAGCGTTTTGGGAATAGCTTATTAAGGACTAAGAATATATATTTTTCTTGAGGAGGAGTTTACCTGCTTGAATACCCAACTGCTTAAAGAAAAAAAACAAAACACCAAGGCGTTTTCAGAATACATGCAGAATCCTAAACTGATTTGTTCAGAGAAATAGCAGTTACTCTTCCTTCTCACAGTCCTCCTCCCCCATAGAATGAAAGCAAACAGTGGAGAGGAAAATCCTCATCTTTAATTTGAACTTTATAAAGCCCTAACAGATCCATCTGCTTCATTCTTTGTAGGAAAAAACATGCTAATAATTCTGACTTCACTTCATTAATCATTGAAAACCAAATTATCTCCATTCTACCACAGAGTATAATACATGAAAGGTTTCTTCATATACATCTTGCCTTTAGTTAGTATTCCTGTCTTCTGTGGAATTGCATCAGTTGTGAGTTTTCCCCTTCACCAGTTTTGGTTCTGTTTCTTCATTTGTCATTTCACTTTATTTACTTTATTTATTGGATTGGGAGAAGAGGAAGAGGGGGCTCAGTTTTTACACTTCCAATATAAATCTGACTGCCTTTTAACATCCAGCTTTTATTAAGGCACTCTATTAAAACAAGACAAATGGCACCTGAATGAAATATGCCCATTGCACAAAGAGTCAACCTTTGTTCTTAAATTTTTTTATTAAACCCACAATTTTGATGCCAACTTTATCAAATGTTATTGACCTCTTTTTGAATACAACAAAAACTGTGATATGGGAGTGTATTAGATATGGGCATTTAGAACGAAACTGACTCAGATGAAACTGAGGTTCTTGCTCTGCACCTCTCTGGAAACACCAGGGTAAGGAAGTAAACAATTGTGTACTGTTGATTTGATTTCAGATTTGGTAATTTCTCGGTGTGGAGATGAACCATAAATATGTTTTGGTTTTGTCTGTAGTTTTCTGGTTGGGAAAGAGGATATCACAGTAAGGAAACAAAGTACATGGCCATTACCACAACATCCCCTCCTTATGCCCTGGACAATGTTTGTCTTATCCACAAAATTTACTTCAAAGGCTCCTGTAAGATGTTCTCCTTACCTCATTTCTCTGATCAAATTGCCTATTTTTCCCACATGCCCATGAACCCTCACTTTCCATATCAAACGTAATCTATTTGTTTGTTTAAAGGTTCTTTCTAATTTAATTTCTATTGAGCTTCTTAGATTTTTTTTAATATGGTCATAGGCAGTAATTCTAGTCTAATTACTGCTCCTATTTCTTCTTTTTCACTTCTTATGGAGACAATTTGCAAACAAGAAAGCCAAATGAGCAGGAAAAATGTACTCCAGACTGTTCACTGAGCTCTAAATAACCTCCAAGCTAATCCATATAGTGTTCATACCTGGTCATTTTTTGTGAACTAAGCCTTTAGTGAACATAATGTTCTTAAGGTTCAATATTTTAAAGAAGTTTAGATATTTTATGTTCTTGATCATGTTCCATATCCTTATCCTCTGGATGGCTCATAAGTCTAGTCTGACTTGTTGTCAATTGCTCAGTGTATCACTCCTTGTAGTACTTCCTTGGGGGACAAAACTGGATAGTTCTTCACATTTCCAGTTCTTTCGAATGCAACATCAGTCACTGAACATTAAAGTTTTTGCTATCCTCAGCTGAAAAAGACGTTCATAATGGTGGTGGTGGGGGAAAGGTTTTTTTGAAGCTGAAGGAGCTTTTATTTTATTAATTAATCACATTAATCATAAGCTTGATCTTTGATTTCCTGGTAGACTGAGCTTGCCTTGGGAATAATAACATCAGCTATTTCCCCTTTACTTCTGCTGTTTAGAGTGAGCAGGGAGGGGAGGAGGAGGAAATAGCATGAAGTCATGACTGTGTATAACAATAATCTGAGTATGGGAAAAAGAAAACGGTGGATGACAAGTGAAGGGCTTTACTGCCCTTCATAAAGAAAGCAGGGCATTTACTGAAACACGATTCCAGTTCTTCTCCACGCTGCTTGGCAGTACATGGGGATATAGATGTTCCATCCAAAAAGAAATAGTTGATTGCTTTCGACCTCCATTGCTACCCAGGCTCTGTTCATGAATGGGTTTCTTTATTATATCTCCATGGGATGTAGGGCAGGTAAAGTTTTCTTGGAATGTTGCACCAAGCACTCTTCTTTCATGGGCAAACAGAAAATCAGCAAATTCCATTCTGAAACTAGTGAAACTCTTTACCCATCCTATGTGAAGTTATTCAAATCTTTTCACTCCATGTTCAGAACTATAATATTTTCGGTTTCTCTTCAACATAGTTTTCATGCAATTGATTTTGTTTAAAAGTACATATTTTTTTTTTTTTACACTAGAATAGTTATACAGCCTGCCAGAATAGTTAATAGATTATGTGACTACCTTGGTGGTCAAAACTGCTATTTAAGCTTCACTTCAGATCTTTCAATTTCTAAACCACTTACTTAAGACAATGTCAAATCTGAGCTTGAAGCAGCTTGAGATTCACAGATTTGTATGTCAGAAAAATGTCAGTGTGGTCTTCTAATGAAATATTTCTTATATAATAGGCTGTGGACCCTCAGGTGAGAACTACTAAATCACATCCACGTGAGAGCAACAGGGGGTATTATTGTTCTCACTGCCCGGATTCTGACCTTTCTGCCAGCTTTAGTGCCCATTATGTCTAAGACATATCTGAGTAACTGTGTTTCCATACACAACAAATAATCCTTTGGTTTCTTCTCAACAAGAGAAAGTATTTGAGTTTTTAGTAGCCAAATTTGCAGAGATTTCACTTTCACTTTCAGAAGTTCAGTCTACAGACTAATCACAATATGACTTTGAGCCCAAAATTATCTTTACTGCATTTCCAGCTGTGTTTTGTTTTTCTTTAGTGATGCCTTTCCCCCCTCTGCTACTTTAAAAATTAATACTTCTTTCTTTTCTGATGCTTAGCTTTCAAATAACCCAAGATAGTTATCTCCTTTCTCCCTCTGGCCATCATTCATCTATGATGTACATAATTAGTTCTCTTAATCTTTGCTAATAATACATAATTTGATTAAAAGTTAGCAAGGCATTTTTTATGAAGTGTACTTTCAATTTTAAATTAGCAGAGCTATGTCATGTCCTAGAAAAGCACATGTCAGAGAAGCCTTAAGTATTCTTGCAAATTCTTCAGTGGGTATTACGTGCTGCAGGTAATATAAGAGGTTATGCACAAAGATGGTTAAGTTGAAATCCTTGGGTTTGCTCAGTTTAGATGTCCTCCTTGCTTTGTCCTACAGCTGGATGGAGAATCTAGGCAAAGAGAACTAATAAGATGCTTGGTCTCCTTTTCTATTAGTAGAAAATGAACATACTACCACATTTGGTGGTATACGTGGGCTGTTTTCTTGCCCTAGGCATTCCCTCATGAACTGGACACTGAACTCCAGGTGTGGACTGGCAAGCACTGAGTGGAATGATCACATCTCTATCTCTGCTAGTAATAACGCCCCTGTGGATGCAGCCCCAGGGGTTATGTCTTCTGAATTCAGTGGTGTGCTGCTGACTCATATTCAGCTGCTTGTCCACCAGGACATCCAGATCCCTTACAGAAATGCTGTCTGCAAGCCATGCAGATGCTACCCTGTACTGACGACTCTTGTTATTCTATCCCAGGTGCATGCTTTTGCATCTGCCATTGTTAAACTTCATACCGTTCTTGCTAGCCCATTCTTCCAGCCTGTCCAGGCACTGTAATATGCATATCTCTTCTCTATCTTTTTGACAACAGAATACACAATGAATTATTGTTTCATAGAGTCATAGAACAGTCAGGGTTGTAAAGGACCTTAAGATCATCTAGTTCCAAAACCCCTGGCATGTTCAACCTGGCCTTGAAAACTGGAACTTCCTTGGGCAGCCTTTTCCAGTGCCTCACCACTCTCCGTGTAAAGAGCTTCTTCCTTACATCTAACCTTAATCTCCCCTCTTTAAGTTTAAACCCATTACCCCTTGTCCTACCACTACAGTCCCTGATGAAGAGTCCCTCTCCAGCATTCTTATAGGCCCCCTTCAGATACTGGGAGGCAGCTGTGAGGTCTCCACACAGGTTCTCTTCCCCAGGCTGAACAACTCCAATCTTCTTAGTCCTTCACATTAAAAACTGGTTCAGGTTTCTTTATGAGAAGAATATACAGGGTGATAGCATTGAAGACGGATTTGCTTACAAGATTTTTAAGTTTTGGTGGATTTTTCAGCCAGGCTCACTAATCTATATTTTTCTCTGTTAATGTATTGTAGTGTTTTAAGGAGGAAGCTTCTCAATTGGCTTCCTCAAACTTTTTTGTCCTCAGGGAACTATCTGCTTTCTGTGTTTTTCTAGCCTGCTGCTAAGTGGAATATAAGATTATAAAGTCGCTGTGGAAATTTTTCCTTGTTCATTATTCATTATCCTTGCCACAGCTGATGGTGACAAATGTCATTACTTTAATGACCATCGTTACCCATTGTCATAATTAAGGGGGATCATTTAACGAAACTGAATATAACTTTGCTTAATGCATCAAATTAAAAAGAGATGTCATGACTAGGTGCATAACTCTACTCATCATTTTTAAAGATGAATCAATAAATTAAGTAATTCCTTCTTATTAAACTGACAACATTGTCTTTTTAAAGGTTCAGAGGGGCAAAGAAAAAGGGTGCTGGATTATATTATTTCTTCCCAAATGAGTGATCACATGGGAATCTGGATTCCTCCAAGAATTACCCAAGAATGTTTCACTATTGCCTTTTTATGCTTGGTTTGTGTATGGCTGCACCTCTCTGAACAGTCCATTAGGCACGTCATCCTCAAGTAGTTGCTGCTCAATATTGCTGTAGTTAACAAATGTCTCCTTAAGTGGCAAGTATCTGTACCTCTGCAACAGATCACCATGAACTCTGTACCATGGATTACTGTGGGTGGTCTGGCATATACTTCAGAGGGCTGAAGCAGTCTCTGTACCACTTTTTTTGCAGAAGCCATGGTATATGAAGCGCCAGTGTTCCATAGTAGGAATGGCAATAATCCCACATCAGAAAAAGCTGATGAAGGTTCAGTCATGGTGTCCGTTCCTTTCATTTCAGTAAGTTGAGTCCATGTCTGAGAAAGTTATTCCACCTTTGTCAGACAGCTGTACAGGATAGATGTCAGACACATATGCAGCACACTTACTTGGGCTGTGTACTGATGTCCTGGTCAAACTTTGAGAACCTGTAGGCCATGTGTGCTGACACAGCAAAAAGTATGTGCTGACCATGGGAGCTTGGATTTCAGTTAGATCGCAGTATCAGGAATAATACAACATATGGTAAGTAGGCACAGAGGAAGAGTAATTCAGAGACAGAACAGAAGGGAAGAGAAAGAAAAAGATTGAAAGGGAAGTAATGAAAAGATCCATACAGCACAGGTCAACATGTGAGGAGAAGCATTTGGTGGGCATGTGGGAAAGAGTTTTAACTATGGATGATAATGGTTCTGTGACAGATTAAAGAGCCTTAGACCCACTTGTATAGTCTGTGTTTTGTCTAAGCAAGGAGGACAAGTCACCTCACCTCTTTGCAAAAAAAAAGACCTTCCCTCTTAAATGGTACAGGGTTCAGCCAGCAGTGAATATGTGACAGTCAGATGTTGTTTAGCACAGACTAAGAGCAGAAGAATGGATGATAACAGGATAAACTCTTGAGCAGCTCTGACAGAGGGATCTTTACCTCAGAACTGAAATAATTATTGAAACAACTACTTTGTAAGCAACTTCTGTAGATGTTTGTCTGTTATTAAGCTTGAAGTCTTCTGTCTGTCTAAATATTAGGAAGTACTTTGTTTAGCTTGTGAATCCAACAAAATCAGGCTAGCAGCTGAGCTGCAAACTGACTACTTTGAATTACATTAGAAGAAACAATATCTTCAGGTCTGCAGTTCTGATTTAAGACTGAGCCTTAATGCTGACAGTGAGTAGGACACCAGAGTCCAAAGTATTAAAAATTATACCCTTCAGGACTGAATAATTGTGAAAAAAAAATCAGTAAATTTTATTATTATTTTTTTCAGGACATGCTGCCATTTCTTAAAAATTTATTAGGGGCTGTTAGTAAATCAAGGGACAGTTGGGTCCACTGATTTGGATTGATAAATTGTAAAGTGTTGTCACTCTCTATGGCTTTATTTATTTATTTATTTTCCCTCTTAGTAATAGGAACGACTCTTTGTGAACACTTTCAGCCTCAAGGTTGGAATACATAATTGTGTTCATGTAGTACATCTATCACACTAGGGTAAGAATTCCCTTGTAAGTATTAAATGTGAAAAATAGGGAAAGAAATCCTAAAGAAAGATTAAAAGCACATTCTACCTTCCCTTCACAATCTTTAGGTCTCAGCTTTCACTATAACTTAAATCAGAAAGCTGTATAATGGGTAATCTGTGTCCAGCGATTTTACACATCTCATTGATTCCAAGTGCATGCTAAAGCATGACAAAGTGTGTGCACTTCTGGTACTCAATAAGAAATAATAGCTCTCATTTGGAAAAAGGGGAAGAAAAACACAACTCCAAACAACAAACAAACAAAAAAAAAACCAAAACAGCCAAGCTCCCAAAACTATTTATTTCTCAAGAAATACATCCCTCATTTTCACCGTCCTCTTTCTGAAATTGAGGAATAGATTAAAACACAGCCATATAATTTACAGTTAGCCTTAGCTGGTTCTGAGTTATGCACTGTTCACACCTAAAATAGCACAAGGAGGCAAGAAGCACTGGATCAAAACATCCTCATTCTTCTTCACTTTGGTACAATTCGTGAGTATATATATATATACTCTTTGTTGAATTAATTTATTCAGCCAAAGAACAGCTTAAGGAAAAACAAACAACCACCAAAACAACAAAAAAAGTCCACCTTTGCTGACCAATAAGAAATTCTCTTAGCAACTCTGCATGCTGCAGGCTTGGAGATGTTTTTAGTATTTTAATCATGACTGTGAGTCCTGCTAATGTTACATATGGTTCCAGTTATAGACATCGATAGCAGGGCTACATATCTATAAAATTCATGAAGAAGCTGTCCCTTTCCTAAACAGCTTCTGTATCATTAAAGAAAACAGGCCAATACTGATGGAAGAGTAAGGGTTTAAGATTTACTCATGTTTCAATTACACCTGCAATCAGCCACCACAAATACATGTTTAACTTACTGTTGTCAACTGTGTAGCTTTTTCCATCTATCTCACTAGATACTTTTCATCTTGCGTTTCACTTTTCAGTACTTTTTTCAGTAATTTTTGGCCATGTTCTGGTCCATTGCATTGTGATAATACAAAGGAACTTCAACCAAATCAGTGGAAATATTGTAAAACTGTCAGTTTCATTTATTTTAGTGAACTTAATAATTATGTTTACACATTTTGTTTGAGAGACTCTTTTATAAAAAAAAACATCATCCTGTGTCACTGGTCACCCTCTACACTGAAATGACAGTTGAAATCAATCAGATTTGCAAGTGCAGATGGTATTGGGATATAAATGTTTCTGTATGCTTATTTTTTCAGCAAGACCCTCAGCATTATGTGACTTGAACTTCGCAGCATTCTCTCTTATTGTTTCTCTGAAAAATCCTATTTAAGATGAGACAATTGATGGGATGGGTTATACAGTTCAGTTTGAGAACTGTAACACATAACTAACTGATTAGAATAGAGAAGGGACAACAAGAAATAAATTCAATTAACCCAAAATATCTATTTTTGTAATTTAATGTATTTTAATTGTAACTTAATGTAATGCAATATAAATGTGTCTTCTCAGAGCTGCTACAGTGTCTCTGAGTACTTGCTATTATGCACAATTTTGGACATTTTTATCCAGAACTGAAGGGAAGGTGTTAGATGTGTGAAATTCTTTTCCTAACTCTAGTGCTGAGTTAGCTTTTCATTTCAGTGTACCTCTCTTTAAAGTGGCAATTCATGATAATTTGCCTCTCAGGAGTGCTGTAAAGGTTCATAAATATTTTTAAGAGTTTTGAGATCCTTAGATGAAGTGTGTGATAAAGTGAAAACGAAAAAATTAGAGAGTTCAACTGTGCTGCGTTGGTGATGTTTGCTTTCTGACTGCTGTTTAACTTGGTTTATCCAATATTCTGCCTGGTTTGTCTACTGGAAACCATAGGAACTGAAATACCCACTTCAGTTTACCATCAAGTGCCTCTGTGCTTCCCTGTCCAAGATAATGCTGTCTGTATATTGAAATATTTTTTTCCTGTTTATGAGCAGAATACTTGTATGGGTAAGGAAAAGGGAGAGCAATGCGAACAGTTGGGAACTGGATACTGGCAATACGTGCAAAGACTCTTATCTCTTAGGAATAGCTCTGGATTAAAAGACAAGTTAAGTCTGCAGATTTTGGAGCCTGGCTGTGAGTTACTTGTCCTAGGTTTTTAAATGGTTCAGAATTCAAATGTGTTGCATACCTGGTGCAATGCCACTATGGTGAATAGGAAAAACATAAATTCTCTTGTTTGGTATATAGGGAAATACATATTACACAGCAGAAGTAAATTACATTTCCTTACCTTTACCCTCCTCTATCACCCCAGGTAAAGTGTTTAGAAGTAAATCCTTGCTAGTCCACTTGTGCCTGGAGTGAGCTACAACACAGGAAACAAGGTTCCTTTACTTATGTTTACTACACAGATCACTAATTTCCCTAGTGTCTAACCTGCATATGCTTGTGAATATATTTCATGATTCTGCCTTTCACTTGCTCTTAAATAGAGATAATATTTAACTAAGCTTTTGTTGGGATTTTTTTTTTGGGGGGGGGGATCTGTTTGGGTTGCTTTGTGAGTTTTGTATATTTAGATGTCCAAGCTTGATAGTCTTCCTAAATGGTGCCTTTCCTGATGCAGCAGTGGCGCTCTTGTATACACCAGGGCGTTGCCTCAAGACGGAAAAGTTCTTGTTTTTCCTGGTTCCATCATAACAACCGTGGGAAAGTGTTAATAAACCCAGCAGTTGGAAAAAAATTGTCTGCAAACCTGGATATTTCCTTTTTTTTTTTTATGAGTTATGTCACAAATTTTATATATACATGTATTTGCATCAATGTTGACAGCAGTTTAATTTTTGATGGCTGGGATGTTTGGATGTAATGTCTCAGTATTTGTGTCAAGGTATTTACAGTCCTGTGAGCATAAGGAACCTACCTGAGAAGGTAGTGCCTACATGTGAACCTTGAAACATCTTCCTGCAGATTTTTGCAGGTTTTGCTTACACTCCCCACTAAGTGTTCTTTTTTTTTTAATCACTTTTTCCCTGCTTGAATGCTTTATGTCAGCTTTGTAATATTTTGTCTTTAGCTTCAGATAAATACATTCTTGAGTAGTAAAACTGTGATCGTTAAACACTCTGAATGACAGACCTGAGAAATGCAGTTAGAGTGCTTCTGTCACTAAAAGTGAAATTGTGAATGACAGGTTGCTCTTAGCACTTAAAAGTAAGATACATGTCCGGTGATACGTTTGAAGTGTGACTGTGAACTGATAATTAGAAAGCTGGTTTCCTCTCAATGGAGGTGCTTCACATTTATAACCTGACATTCCCTTTCTGAGAGTTTAAAGCTTCAAGAGTGATGAATTAAATAACTTTTGGAGGCTACTGGCTTTATCATGATCTATCCCTATAAAAGACTCTGCAGTTGCTTATTTTATACATATGTTTGACTCTTTTTCAGAGAGTAGCACACTTCTTAATTTCTTTACAATAATGGCATACTTAAGACAAATCAGTTTAGTGTGGCATAAGTTGTGTTCAAAGTTGGCTTGCCATTGGACCTCAAAAAATACTTTTAAAGAAAGTGATGCATTGCCATGTATGATGGTTTATCCATTGCAGTCTTCCAGTGACCAGTTAAACATATAGTTCTATCCATATCTTCTATGATAACATTGCCCCAAATTGTAAATTTTGTGGTATCCGAACATAATATAAATACAGGTTTGGAGATTTCATGAAGGAGATACAGAAATTGCTCAAAAGCTTGGTGAGTTTTATAAAATCAGTATAATTAGCTGAATAAGACGCAGCACAAGTGAGTAAGTATCTGAAACTTGAGAGTTCTTTGAACAGAAGCATCTTAATCTGAAAGACAGAAGCTGGACAAGCCACAAGGAGGGTACAATGGTTCTTTTGAACAGTCCAAGATGAAAATAGTATGTTCTTAGTCCATGTTCATTCTGAATCAAGACCAAACAACTTTCCTAAAAGAGATTCCTTCACTCAGCTATAACTTATTGAAGTTGGTGCTGAAATTGGATAGACACTCAAGCCTGTACAACTCAGAGTTATTAATTATTGACTGTCTACTTGGAACACTTGCATAAAAAGAAGACAAAAAAAGATTATCACCCCTTGTGTTTTTAAAATGAATCAATCTTAGTTTTAATAGGTTTTTATCAACATACCTTCTTCAAAGATTATACTTAGATTTAACACACTTTGAGACTTGCTCCAAGCTTTACCAGCAATGCAGAACAACCCAGGGCACAAAAAGGTGTATTCATTCTTCATGAGAGATTTCATAGCCTATAGCAGATCTTAGTTTTTGCATATTCTTTTAATGAACCACCTTCAGGTATGAAGTGCAGCACTTGTACTTAAAAGTAGCCATCTGTCACAGTGTGGTGATCAGGATGGTGATTCATTCTAGATAGCTGAAGCTTGTGAGCACTGTGATTCTTATGACCTTTCATCTGCATGACATTTCATTACTTTATGGAACCCTACCAAGTATCTGGAGCACAGCAATGCTTGGCTGTCCTTATTGTTTTCAAAGGCACTCTCAGATTTGCAGAAACATAGGCACGTTTTACAATCCTGGTTTCCCTCTGGCTTTGTGAGATGACTGAGAAAAAAGCCAAAGCCACCTATCTCCCCTTCACACAAAATCACACTCCGCTATTTCCATAGAACAAACATCTTGTATACGTTTCCTATATGATTTTATTTCTTCACCCATGATCCATAATTTTGTTGAAACACTACTTTCCTTTCTCTCCTGGTGCTCAATGTCATTCAGGTTTTCAGCATTTTAAGCTATTGGGATGGTAAATAGAGCTGAACAGTGAGGCTAATACTGACTTTTTAAAACTGGTTTTGTGTTCCCTTCCAACCCATTCTATTCTATGATTCTGCATTCAGTCTGACCTCCAATTACTGATCAAAAGGGACATAGCCTTTTCCAGATCCTACACATTACCTGCCAACCCCACTGCAATGCTAAGTTTTGAGCACATTAGTGTGTGAACTAAATCTCACCCTCCACTTATTTTTTTCAGTGTTTATGTATATCTTTCTATTGCTCTACATTAGGGAACCTTGAAACTCCAGAAAACGTATTTCAGATTGCAATACAATACAGACAGGAGTGGGTCAAAGGAAAGATGCATATTCTTTCAAAAAAATCTCTTGTCTAGCGTAAGATAAGCAATAAGTTTTAAAGGGTGAGTTCATTAAAATAACAAATACAATGCTGTGTGTAAAATCAAGGCAATATTGTCTAGCTGTCAGAAGTATTATTGTTTATAGATACAGTGATGAACATTGCTGAATTCAAAAGTTTCAGGAAAAAGTTCTAGAAAATCAACTTAACACTAAGAAATGAATAAATAAATAAAACGTTCAAGCATTTAATTTTAGCAAATGAAGGTTAAGTTAGGACCCACTGATGGTCTGTGGAAATTCATCCACATGGAGAGCAGACATCTGACAATAAAAGGCACTTTAGTTCACCAGAAACAAAAAAGTCTGTAAAATGCACAATTTTAACAATTAGTATCATTAGTCTTTACAACAACAACTCTATCATTTGTCTTCTTTGAAATGAAAATTAATGACTTTCTAGAAGACATTCTAGGTCAACTGCAAGTATTTAATTTGGACGTAGCAATGGCTTGGTGGAAATTTATATTAAAATATTCAAAACAGGTAATAAGGTGGCTAAGCTGTGTGAATTCACAGATAAAAGGGTGAGAAAACATACTGTTATTGTCAAATAGTCTGATAACTTCCTCTGCCTGGATCAACACATGACACAAATATGAATTTACTGTATTTTTAAGAACTAGATGTGATTTTACTTATTGTCGAGATCTATCGCTCTCTGGTTATCATGAATGTGGGTTTTTTCTGGTTTTTTGGCTTATTTGGTGTTTTCTTTAATCTAAATGTTCATCTTCTATGTAGAATTTGAGTTTGCTTGGAAAAAAATCTTAATGGTAGAACAGCCATTTAATACTATACTTTAGTTTAATGTTAATTGAGAACAAATACAAACAGTGACTTACCCACTTATATGACCTGGAATTGTATGTATAGTCAATAGTTATATGTATTTCTGTCTTTGAAATAATTTAGAGTTAATAATAGGAAAGGGAGAGACTTACTATTATATAGTATTTTGGCTATTTGCATATGCATATACATTGACTACCATTGCATTAACTTTGCTTATTAGCAATTGCAACTAGCTAGATTGCTATTTTAATTTATTGCTTCATAAAGCCACAGTCCATTTGTACGTTAAGAAATTTTAAGATTGGCACCAGATTTGTAAGTACTGGAGGACTATTCTTATCAAATTTTACCTTCCACTTTTTAATTCAGTGTACAAAAAATGCAAGCAAAGAATTCAATAATGGATTTTGTCTAGCTGTTATTTCCCATGTAGAATAAATCACATATAGTAAAGCCTTTTACTTAAAAGATACTTAAAATTGGAATTAGAAGTATGAAGTGCCACTTTGCAGAAGAAATAAGAATACTTGGAAAAAATAGTGATTTATGAGTGTGATCCATAAGGGAAAGTGGAAAATATAGGAGGAAAAAAAAGTCTCAACACCCTCTTCTGATATGAGGCTTACGAGAAATCTACTGACTAATGGTGGTTTGTGGGACAGATGGATGGAATTCATTTACTATATTTCTTGCAATTATTAAATGTCACAGGCTTATATAAATAGCTTATATTTATTTTTCCTTCCTGCTATCTTCATTCATAAGCTCCAGCCCACCTCCAGTTTTGACTATCTGAAACCAAAACTGCAATCTTTAAAACCTCCCCATTCTGCTGCCACTTTACCCCAGATGCGCTTATACTCTAGTTTTCAATGTTATTTTCCCAAGCACTTGAAGTTCTGTTTCTTGACATGACCAGACTCCCAAATCTTTCATTGTCAACACAGATGCATACATCACACCTACGGGACACTGTCCTTTAGAAACTATTACTGCTGGCATTATTTAGCTTTTTTGTGTTTGAGTGTGAGCTAAAGAGAAACGTGGAGTTAATAGTCATGAATTTATATCAACACTGGCTGCAGAGAATAGAACTTCTTTTTTAAACCTGTACCTGATATTATCTTCCTTCTCACCCTTTGTTTTTGTTGACCATCTCAATCAACAGGATGTATTTAAGCCTTATCAGGAACTACAAATAATTCATTCATATCACCACTGGGGTTAGTTGGGTGAGTCAGTGGCCAGCAGAGAAAGTAGAGGTTCATCATGTAAGGATGAGA
Source organism: Psilopsiagon aurifrons (assembly GCA_025447955.1). NCBI lineage: Eukaryota > Metazoa > Chordata > Aves > Psittaciformes > Psittacidae > Psilopsiagon > Psilopsiagon aurifrons. Next base: position 18,839 of record JAOEHY010052544.1, read on the forward strand.
GCTCTTGTTTCTCTGGAGAAAAAGTGGGTGGATATCTTAATCACGTATGTGACTATCTTAGGATATTTAAGAGGAAAGCTGGAGTTCACTTAAACTTCACTTATTCCATTAGGAATGGAATAGTTTTAATAAGAGGGGTGGGAAGTTTCCCCATTCCCTATACAACAGCTGCAAGCTACTCACTAAGCTTTTATTTTAAATTACATTTTTATCACCATTTCCTTCTATTTTTTTTTTTTTCTTCAGAAGAAAGGCATGTCTGCTGCTGTGATATTGAAAGAAAGATCACAAAGGCTTACCTTTAGTGAATGGTTTCTGCTGGTGAAACCTAGTGATAAAAAAAAAATCTTCTATTTGAATACTTAAATCCTGGAGAGTACTTAGATTTAAAAGGTACCCTATTTCCAGCACAGAATCTAAAGTAACCCAGTCATAGAGTTGGCAAGCAAAGAACTAGGCAGAAAAACTTACACTGTCATAAAGGGTAACTCGTACTGCCTGACTGTTTTTACACAGACAGAGCATGGTTCTCTATAAACCAAGATAAAAAAGAACAACAAACCCAAACCAAACACAATCTAAGAAAATATAGCAAGTGATATGACAGTCAAAAATAAGTGAGAAATAAAAGCTGACAAAGGTGAATTTAGAAGCGCCTCTATTACAACAGAAATATTTGTCCCACGGTTATGACTAGGAGTCTATAAAGAATTAATAAATAGAGAAGAAAATGAAGGAAACAGGAGGAACCAGGTTCTGACCTAATAACATCAAGAAACAACACAAGAGCCTACAGTCCCCTATAGTGATGCATGACATTTGAAGCATCTCACTTAATTATAGCTGTGTTAATTTGTAGTAGTTGCTAAATAAATATGCTGTATCCTGTAGTCTTTGATAATAAAATAGTAATGAAATGCTACTCTTGCTTTAGAGTCTCAGAGTAAACTGGAGCAGATATTTTACCACATCATTGAGAATGCCCTGCTTGCTTTTCTTTAAGCTCTCCTTGGCTAGCACATAAAAATAGTCTCTCACTTGGCAGCCCAAATAGATTCCTTACATGGATAAGGAAGGTGAAGTTCCCTAAAATTAGGTGTTCTAATATGGAGTACGACAACACATAAATCATTGTCTATATTTGTTATTTCATTCTCCAAGACAAGAACTGTTTTGCAGTAGTTGTGTACTAATTTTGGAGTCACTTTGGATACACCCTGGAGTCATGCTTTGTAGCAAAATTTGATTGCCAGTAGCACAGGCTTAACTGTAGGAGTTATGAATGGAAAAGTGCAATTAGGTCATGGAGCAGAAGTGCTCTCCCTGGTCTCTCCTCATTTAAAACCAGATTTGTTTAAGATGAAGATATGCCTCATTGTTCTTCAGATAGTCTCGAGAGGGTCTTGCAGCTGGACTAAGCAGAAATTCACCCTGATAGTAACACAGAGATCAAGGCTTTCTGGAATGGCTGCATACTTACTAAACGTATTTTACAAAGCATTCTGTATATCTTTTATAACCAGAATAAATGTGCTGGCAATTGAAAACTGGAAGCCTGTTACTGGAAATTACTTTTGCAAGCTGTACTTATCCAGTGGCAATTACACATTTTAACATCTGCTGTTACCTTGCTGAAGAGTATGGATTTAGCTATTACTAGGAACTTAATAAGCCGAGTGCCTTCATCAGCTGCTTTCCAAATTGCTGTGTCATATAAGGAACTCTTTAGGGAATCAAAGCCACACCGTGTCATAGTGCATTTAGCAAATAACAAATGCAAACACATTGAAATCAATATGCAGGGAAAGGAAAAATGCATCTCCTGGGCTGGATGCTTATTGGGCTGTGAAAGTAGTCTAAAATTCAAATAAAGACCTAGAAAGTATCCAGTATAAAAAAAATAATCTTTGTCTATGAGAGCAGATGGACAAGATAATGGTTATGAAATATGTACAGAACTGGGATAGATACGTCAATATACTCCAGCTGTTTTACTATGATGGTGAAAAGCAGCAATAACTGTTAAATCAAGGTTGTGGCTGATTTGAATTGTTTGACTGAGTCAAAGCATTTAGATCAAAATAGCATTTTTAACAGTTTGCGTCCATGCAAATAGTGGCTTGTTTCTTGTGTTGTATTGCCCATCACAAAAGTTTGAATTTTGCTCTTTTATAAATTCTTTTATAATTCCAATACCAGTGAACAAAGGCAAACAAATTTCACTTAATTCTTCAGCTGATCATTGCAGCTCTTATCTGAGTCTTGCATCCTTAGTGCTGTCACTTGTGTTGTTTCTTATGGTTTTTAGAACTGTTTGTCTTCTGTTTTCTTCACCTCTCCTATGCCTCATTAGCCATTTTTAATAGGTATGTCAATAGCAAGCAGAACTAATTTCATCCAGAGACTTTATCACATCTTCCATGGAGTGTTAGCTCTTGTTTTATGTTTCTTCCACTTGTCACACCTTTCAGTATCATTGGATTACTTAAATGCAGTTAACAGATTCTTTATTACAAAGTCACCTTCTCATTGCTTGACAACTCCCTACTGGCCTGTTTTGGTGCCTGCATCATGAATACTGCTCTCACTGATTATATAAAGAGCATCTGCAACACTATTAAGGAAACTCAACTACAATAATTTGTACAAATAGTTCATAGGCGGTGTAGAATGCATGTGTTTTCATTGTCTGACTTCTGTTGCCCTGAACATACCTTGTATCAGAACTCTATCGTCTCAGCACTTCTCTGCTCATTGCAGCAATTCTGATATCCTGCAGTTACAAAGAGACTACTGTGGAGGTCTTTTCAAGAGGAAGGAGCACTGTCCTTTAAACCTTGACTAGTTCAGTTGCTGCTTTCATGACCAGTCCTGCTGGTTTGGAAGAGCATCATCAGAGGAGTAGGAAGTTCAAGGAGGATAAAAAACTGGCTCTAACCTGCTCAGTTTGCTCAATGTCTTTGGACCAGTCTCCCTCAGATAGGCACCTTCTGAATAATCCAGGGAGAAAAATCTATGACATGTATTACTGAGCTGAAATACATAGCAACCCAGGCAGAACCAATGAGTTTCATTACAGAAACTCCTAAAAACTAGCAGGATACAAGTCTGCATATGAATAGCAAGATAATGACGCATGTAATAATAAAAGTTTACTACTGTACTACAAGGAGAAGTGTGAAATAGTAGCTGTAGCATATTATTCACACAGTATTAGGAGAAGAGTGTGGCTAACAGCTCTAAATACAGGCTTTAGTAGCTTACAAATATTTACCAGTGCTCATAGGTCTATGGTAGCATTTCATAAGTGTTGCTTTGCCCTACGCAGAGCATGTAACTGTTTATCTGCTTCTGAATTACAGTTCCCTGAAGAGCCATAGTTGATGCTGATTCATGAAGACTGATTTGATTTCCTTTGTATAAGCAATTAGCAAACTGTTTCTAGATTACTGAATATGTACTCCTGACATTTATATTTCCACACATCACTCTTTCCCTGATAGATGCCAGTGTGTTGTAACTGTTTTAACTTTAGCTGTAGTAACTGACATTTTACTCTTTCCATTTTCCCTCCCTCAACACGATGATGAGGCGCGAGTGAGTGGCTGTGTGTTGCTTCATTGCTGGCTGTGTTAAGTCACAGCGATTTAGGACACATAGCAGGAAGAAGTTCAATTTTTCAAGAGGCAGGTACACTGCAAAGCTCTGTTCAATGGGTTAAACTTTCTAACAAACTGGAATCCGCATTCACCTTTGCCAGCTTCTAAGTTGAAATAGGCAAACTTATGCCTTTTTGAATATCCCTTTTCACCACTATAACTTTTGAAGGTCATAGGCTTTAGTAAAGGAAATTGAATCCTACAAAGTATCATTTAAAAAAATAATAACAAAAAAAAAAAAAGACAAAGGAAAAAGTTTTAAAGAAACTTCTGGGAAGTTTTGGTTAGTAACAAATCAAATTCAAGTTTAAAAGTCCTCAGAGACAGCAGGGAAGAAAAAAAATAAGGATCCTATCTCAAAGGTACATCGATAGATTTAATTTAATTAGTAACAGGCATTCTCAGCTTGGCAATGGGCATTAATAGAAGACTGAAAAGAGCTCTGCTGGGGAATGGCGCTTTACATGAATGAGTAACTGAAGGCTAACCCATGACTCTGTGCATTGTGCAAACAGATATTTTGGTACAACCTTTATTTGCCTGAAAAGCTCCAGGAAGACACAGCTTTTAAAAACATGAAGAAAGTATTTACCTACTCCTTCATATTGTGTTTCTGGGGTTTTATTTTAACACATCTTACCCATCTATCCACCTACACAGAGCAGCAAAGGTAAGAATGGAGACCTACCCCTCCCCTCTTTTCTTACTGCTAAGACCAGAGCTTCCCAGCACTAACTGCATGTCCATGTACCAGTGCATGTTTGGCTAGTATAAGGCAATTTAAACTTAAAGCTTACTAATGTGACAAGTCTTCCTGTAATATTAGCATCAAAGACCTGAATTTCAATATCACCATATGTGAGGGAAATATGTAATTAACTCCAGGTGAATTAGAGTTGCAGGTTTACCCAGGTAGCATAAAACACATTGTGATCCTTTGTCATAGATCATGTATCTACTAGCAATTTGGTATGTCTTCAGATATGCTTAATTCAGAGTGACAAGCGGCTGTTGTGAAGAGAACAACACACTATGTACCTCAGCAACACTTTAGGAAATAATACCTAGACAAGGTTAGAAATGCAAATACTTTAATTCATGACACAGCTTGTTCATTCTCTGAAAGCACTGACTTTTAAAGAGGTTAAAATCAAACTAGAAGGTAAAATGTTTTAGTCACTTAAATGCTAATACCATAAAGTGTTTACTGTAGCAATATAATAGCTCTCTTATCCCTTTCTTTTTTTTTTTTTTTAAAAAAAGACATTTCTTTTTAAAAAAGTTTTTCCTTTTTTTCCTTTTTTTTTAAAAAAAAAACATTTCTGTGATTTAGGGATCAAAATATTTAGCTTTAAAGTTGTCAAAGTAATTTAGGTGGGTTTGATAATTTGAACATTCACATTTACATGTTGGACCTGTTGGGCCACACAATCTGATTGTGGGCAAAGCAATAAAAGAAACTGATCAAGTTGAACAAAGCTGAAGAAATTAACATCCATGGAAGAGCTTTTGACCAGACCAGCAGGCACCTAATTACCATGAATGATAATGAGAAATGGAGTCCTAATGATAAACTTCTTTTCCTTCCCTACTTATAGCAAGGAGATTGTATTATCCATGTCTGATAAAAGTCAAAAAGAGCTATATTATACAGAATTATATGATGTTTAGCATAATAAAAAGCTGAAGATGAGGTGGTACTTACACTTTCACTGGTATGGCAGAAATATACTTTCCATAAGTTTTAATTAACCATATGATAAAATCATAACCATGTGCACAGTCAATGACGGTCACTCAGCATTTCCCCTGTTCTTGATTTTCTGTGTATTTATGAATATAATATAGGTTTTTTCTGCAACTATACAATCACTTTCATAATTGGGGAGATCACAGTTAAGAAATTCAACAATGCCTTTATTTAATGAATGAATGAATATGTTGAAATTTAACTTGTTGTATCGTGTCCCAGATACTTGAAGAGAGTTTTTTTATGTTATCCAGTGGTTTCTGAAATATATAAAATAAAGGAATATAAAAATAACTGTATTTGAACATACCACTGATTTTTGCGTATGTTATGCTCCTATTCAGCAAAAAAAAAAAAAAATTGTAATGAGAACTTCTATTGAAGTTTACGTGTTAAAAATGATTTTCTTGTCAAAATTAGCAGCCCAAATAGCTTGTTACAGTGCTACATTTCACAAGGATATCTTAGGTACTGCATCTTAATACACTTTGACATGAAACTTGTGTATAGAACCAATGTAAATCACCCTTCCCCTTCTTACATATCTTGGGCAAAATCTTGATAATATGCCTAATAAATAGTGATTTTCCTGCACCAAAAAAATATTCTGTCCCATTCACCTTGATGCAAAACATAAATATATTATCACATTTCTTCCTGCTTATTTATGTTGAAAAATTCCTCCTTCAAAGATAAACTTGATTATCCTTTTTTTTATCAATGCCTTTGTTAACTTTAAAGCAGGAAACGCTGTGTGTATGTGCATTTTACACTTGGTGTGCAGATCAGCAGCCACTGATGTGATGATGGAAGGAAGATGCTTATTTAGTTAGACTACTTGACTAACAGCCGGAACATATTGCCTCCACTTTCTGCTTCGTCTCAAGTTTTTAGTATGACTTTTGTTCAGTTTCTCCTGTCGGTGCATGGCATACTTCATTCTCCAAAATGAGAAGAGTGTGGCTTGATCCTTTCATTCTTTTTATGTCTTGCCTTTTTAAAATGTGATGTCTTGTTATAGCATTTGCTGCAGTGAATCTCCAGTGTTATTTTCTATTGCAAGATTGCAAGGTAAATGACAAATGACAAATATTGTTTATCTGCTGGGAGAAATATGGCATAAAATAATGAATTATGTACACTTTCAAGCCTTTAAGGCTACTTTGCCCTTATTACACCTTTGTTCCCTCTTCCAAATGCTTAGAAAGTTTTATCTTGGAAATTGGCAGGATGAATAATATGAAGAATGGACCATTAGACAGAGCTTCAAATTAGGGATAGGACTAAGCGTATTGAATTCTTTTCTTTCATAAGAACACATTAGTGAAGAGTCAATTATTAACTCTGCTCCTTGATTTATTCCAACATTTTGAATGTATTAGAGGTCAATGCATTTAAATGTGTTTTTTTTTAAAGTATTATTTCAAGTGGCAATTAGGTTTACAGAGGGTAAGTAGATTATAATAGATCCCAGCTCCTGGGCCCATGCCCTGGTATGTCAGGAGGATTTATTATAACTTGTACCTTCAGAGAATAAGAATTACATTCTTTTCAGGTTAATGAGATTATATGCTGTTCAATAGGTATTTTCAGTGTGATTTGATAGTGAACTCTTATTGAGAGATCCAGACGTTTGCTTTATCAATATGGTTTCTTAATTTTTGAACACTTATTTTTGTACTTTTCCAATTAAAAGTCATGTTTACAGTTTAATACGCAAACATACCATCAGGCTCTGTCATACTGCATTACTTAATGAGAATATTAAGTTAATATTCAGTGAAAGTTCATTGAACAGTTAATTGAAGGCAGACAGTCTGCAAAACATGAGTTTTAAGAGTTAAGCCAGTGAATTATATGCCATAAAAAGTAAGTGAATGAGAGACCACTACTTGCATTTCTGGGTCAGAAGCTCAATGAATAAATGATCCTGACAGTACAGAATCACAGAATGCTTTGGGTCAGAAAGGACATAAAAGCTCATCTAGTTCCTATCTCTCTGCCATGTGCAGGGACACCCTCCATTAAACCAAGCTTCTCAAAGCCCCGTCCAACCTGGCTCTGTTATCTAGAACACATTGTTATAGAATGTACTGTTTATCAAATCAGACTTTGTCAACCTTAACGGATTTTTATTCTCCTGATTTCATCAAGTTACTACAATGAAGAAAGATCAATTTAATTTATCAACTGATTTACTATTTACATAGAAACTGAATTTATATTATTATTTTTGAAACATCTGGAGGTTTTTCCTTCTTAGTTTAAGGAAACACGAACCAAAATCATTACGGAATCTATTGCATCTTCCATCAGAAAATTAAATGACTGTTCAGGTACCAGAAGGGATCAGATTGTTCCTTGTTTAGGCATGAAGTGGGGAGAATGTGACAGCAAAGAGAAATTATAGTTAAGACTTTTCTCCATCAGTAAGTTGGAAAGAGATGTAACTTTTCCTTTCCTACAACTCTGAAATGAATACTGTCTTTACTGTCATTAAGGAGCAAAAGAAGTTGTTTTCTAGCAAAACAACTAGTTTTTTTCTAGTTGTTTAACTGCAAATCATTTTTGGATAGATAATGCCCTTCTGTGTACAAGTGGTAAATCTTATTGTGGTCCTTTTGGGGAAACAAAGGGTTTGTGAAAGATTTCTAGGTTCCTACTATGGGAGATCTTTGCAGCAGGACATACAGGAAGTAGAAAACTTCTGACAAGAAGACCTGTTCTTCAAGACGACCTCAGCTGGGAACACAGAAGTGCTGACTTGTGTTTGTCTGAGGTATATCTTGAGGAGATGAGTAGGAAATTATTTGGTTTGATTCATTTACTTATTTTGCTCTTGCTGATGAGTCCCTATGCAAATTGAAAACTTTGGTACTGTGACTTTTATAGTCATAGAATCGTAGAACAGTTAGGGTTGGAAAGGACTTTAAGTTCATCTAGTTCCAACCCCTGCCATGGGCAGGGACACCTTGCACTAAACCATGTCACCCAAGACTCTGTCCAGCCTGGCCTTGAACACCGCCAAGGATGGAGCATTTACCACTTCTTTGGGTAACTTGTTCCAGTGCCTCACCACCCTCACAGTAAAGAACTTCTTCCTTATATCTAACCTGAACTTCCTCTGTTTGAATTTGAGCCCATCATCCCTTGTCCTATCACTGCAGTCCCTAATGAAGAGTCTCTCTCCGGCATCTTTGTTAGACCCCTTCAGATACTGTAAGCTGCTCTAAGGTCTCCCCGCAGCTTCTTTTCTCCAGGCTGAACAGACCCAGCTTTCTCAGCCTGTCTTCAGACAGGAGCTCGAGACCCCTTATTGTCCTTGTGGCCATCCTCTGGACTTGCTCCAACAGCTCCATGTCCTTCGTATCTGTGAAACACACCTTCCACTGCAATATTTTATTTTGGGTTTGGTTGTTTTTTTTTGTTTTGTTTACTTTCCTTGAGAGATATTTCCCTGACACTTTTTCCAGATAGAGATATATCCTTAGAAAAATAATCAGTATATTCTTGCAGATGCATGTAAAGTTCAGCTGCCAAAAGAATGAAAGAAGTAGAAGCTTCTTTCCACTTGTCTGTTTTGTCCTAATACCTGTTTGCTCAGTGTCCACCAGTCTTAGTGGTGCAAGAAACTACAATATTGGTAGACTTTAAAGTCTTCTACCTTTAATTGGTTCTAATGTATAAAGGAAATATCGAGTTTTCTTTACGGATATAAATAATTTCCAGAACACTGAAAAGGTTGTTTTGAGGATCAGTACATTTTTAAGAATATTCTGAAAATCCATAAGTGATTTTTTTGAAGTAAATTTAGACATGCAACAAAATGTTGGGGTTTTTTTCTTTGATTAAGACAAAAATTCCAACACTGAAATAAGAATCAGGCTTATCTATTTTTCTGAATCAGAACATGAATTCAGAAGAAAAGTAAATTACTGCAGATGTATAGTAGAAAACAAGTTCCTCATGATTTCATTGTATTCATTCTCTGGAGACAGCAGCACCAAACTGTTTCAATTTAAGAAGAAATTCATTCTTTGGGGTTTCTGATTATTCCTCTACAATTTAACTTAAGCCCTAGAATAAGATTGTGTAAAATCTCGGAAACCCAAAAAATCCACCTTCCATACGAGATTAAATTATAATTTTCCTGCAGTTACTTGAAATTGTGCTCCTTCCTGTACCAGGAATTCACTGCAAGGAAGGAAGAAATGTTTTGATTCTGACAAAATAGGTAGGTTTGTCATTATGCTCAATTGGACCCCTACTAAAACTAGATACTAGTGGCCTAGATACTAGTCTAGTGCTTTCTCGTATTAACTTCAAAGGAGAAAAATACCTTAACTTGCATTAGGTCAGGATCTTTCTTCAGAACAATAGTAGTAACTTACAAGCATCCAAGACACTTCAACTTGAATATGTGCTGCAAATGAAAATTTCATCATGTAAGCAGGGTCTACAAAGGAAAATGCAGGTTGCTACTTGACAATTTTACAAATCATTTATGCAATTATTTACTGCTGGAGAAGTTAGTGTCAAGATGGTTTGGTGAATAAAGTGGTTTTCTGTGTTGTTAGTTGCTTATGTCACAGTTGTCTTCCCAAGCAAAGTGCTGGGGTAATGGTAGTGTTCTTGTTATCAATACTTATTATTTATTGAGACTGTCACTGCAAGTGGAGCATAACAAATGTAAGTCAAGGCAGGTTTTCCCTAGTAATATTTACATGAACTTGTTACACAAATCCTGCCTGAAAAAGGAATTCAAAAAGATAGAGGAAAATGGAAAGGAGAGGTCAGGGATTATCAATAAAAGCGTTTATCCAGAGTCTAGCATATATGGACAGGTGAAGAAGGTCTATCTGCGCCTGAATGTGGCTGATACCATAAAAAGTGACAAAGAGAAGAGATGAAGGGACAAAAATGATAAACCAGGGTAGTGATGCTTCTTCACTGTGTTCTGAGTTGGCTGATGTGTTACAACATATTTTCCTCGTTAAAACTGTCAAAAAATATACTTCTTCAGAAAACTGTCAAAAAAATATATTTCTTCAGTTTATAGGAACAGGAAGAAAAATAATTCCACTAGTGTCTAATGGCAAAAAAAAATTAGAGCCATAATTCATCTGCATATTCGTGGTGATTTAGCTTCTTTATTGCTGTACTTCCTAGAGATAATAGTCATACTAAATTTGTGGATTCGTCAGTTGAAAGCTTTTGGGAATAAAGTTCCTCAGAAGCATTGTTTGAGGTAATCATCAAGCTCTATTATCAGAACTCTTTCATAATGATTTCCCGTGCCCCACATAACTCTGAGTTGATTTTCATGGAGAAATTATTCTTGAAAGACTGTGAAATGAACATATTATTATTATGGAATAATTTCTGAATGATGGTGACTTTATTAAACCTATTTAATGCAAATTAACTAAAGCAGACGAGTTTTGAACTTGTGTGACTGCATACTGCATGTGCAATTCTCAAATAACTTTGTTTGTCATAATCCCTGTAAAGAAAAATCTTGTGTATAGAAGCAAGACAGACCATCAGAATGACTATAATTATTAGCAGAACTTCTTATCCATTCTCATAAAAACCAACACAAATTATCAGTCATTTAGAGAAAAATTACTTTTCAATGTATAGTGGTCTGAAAAATTGTTGGACTCCACTTCCCTCACAGAGGTGAGTAGATGCTGCTAGAATTCATGGTGTTTAGAGAAAGCAGATTTTTCAAGGGAGGGCTGGCCGCAGCATGTTTGAAGGTGATTGTGAGTTTCTTTTCAAAAGGCCCCAGGGATTCTCGCAAAGGACTTTAAATAATTCACATGGCAAAAATGCATCCAGAGAGCTTAAAGTCAATAAAGCTTCTAGCTCTGTATAGTACTTTATGACTGAGCCCTAGTATATTAATTCAAGCTCTCAGAGGCAAAGACACCTTATTCTCAGTCTGCTTGGGTGCAAATATGAGATACCATATGGGACTTAGCCCCAAGAGGGAGGACACAATAAACCCACAGTCAGAAAGCTTAAATAAGAAGTGGGACTGGTTTCTTTAGCATAAATAACACTTTTGCTACCCTGCATTTCATGAGCCTACATTGCTGATGTGAATAATTTTGAGTAGAAAAAGTGTGATAGAGTAGAAATCTGTGTGTAGGATGGGAGATAAATTTAGGTCTGTAATGAGGGACAGTTTGAATTAAGTGCCCAGTGTATCAGCCGTTAAAGACATTTTTCTTTGCTGCATATTTTTTTATGCAGAAGTTTCAAAATGTTTTCCACCCAACAGTATTTCTTTTACTTCCTGTGGAGGTTGTGGGTTTCTTAAACGGAATAAATCTGCAAATAACATAAAAAGCTTTCAGCAGAGCCATGACTGGCTTCCTGCATCCTATATTCAAGGGAAATGAAATTTAGAACTGACCAAGCAGTTACTTGATATTAAAAATGCAACATTTCAACAGATGTAAAGAATGTAAAAACAAGATTTGTTAACATAACTGAAGGCAGTTAATCTTGTTTAGGTTAAAAATTAATATCCAATTTTGTTCATTTTAACAAGCTTTTTCAAATTCACAAAGAAAAGATGCGACTTCATGAAGAAATTGACATTTAATCAGAAGACATGGAGACTTTTTATTCATGGTTTTCACCATTCTTTCTTATTCTGCTTTAAACTGAACCCAGGACATTTCTGTACAACTTAGAGAAGTTAGAAATATGGGATCCATCCACGCAAGCATAGGGTTTTTATGCTGCCACTTTTGATGTATACTATAAAGTTGCCACCAAATTTTAGAAGGAAAGGAAATCCCAAGATAGCACAAAGACTAGGTGAGGAAAATGTGATAATTGTCATTTATGTTACTGCTTAATGTTAGAAAACTTCTTAACAGATATTGTTTGAATATGAGTGATTATTCTACGCTCATAAGATTCAGGTGAAAAGCAAGAAAAATGGTGGCATAGTGGAATAAAAGTCTTCAAGAAAGCAGGGTGGAATAAACTTCATATGCAGTTTTGGGCAAGGTAGATAACTTCTCTGCCTCAGTTTCTAAGTCTATATCAGAAAAAGGCTGGGGAGGGACTATTCGTTAGAGATTGTAGTGATAAGAGGTAATGAGTTCAAACTTAAATAGGAGAAGTTTAGGTTAGATATAAAGAGGAAACTCTGCTGTGATGGTGGTGAGGCACTGGAATGGGTTGCCCAGGGAAGCTGTGAATGCTCCATCCCTGGCGGTGTTCAAGGCCAGGTTGGACAGAGTCTTGGGTGGCAAGGTTTAGTGGGAAGTGTCCCTGCCCATGGCAGGGGGATTGGAACTAGATGATCTTAAGGTCCTTTCTAACCCTAACTACTCTATGATTCTAAGCTAATAGTTATTTCACTTACAAGGATAACTGGTTTAGGTTAGCTGAATTTTTCAGGACTGCAAAGGCCTGAGCCAAATCCTGTACAACTTTTTCTGTTAAAGTCTGGGGGATATATTTGATCCAATGATCTCAGCTGTCTAAACATTATTGGTAAATAGCATCGAGAATCGTGTCTATACAAGCTGATATCATTAATATTTGGGAAATATTCCCTTCATGCATCTAACCCTTTTCTATTGTCTCTCATTTCTACATTCATCAGCTTTTAAAGTTATCTTGTGGTGTTCCAAAAAAAAAAGAAGTGATTTGACCCCTACCTTTCATGCTTTGAGTCCTGGTCCCCCCTCCAAGGCAGCATCTTCTTGGCAAACAGACCATTTCCTTTTAAAGGAATTCCTTTTCCTGCTATACAGAAATTCCCTTTTAAAGCCTGTCAGTGTTGTTTCTTAATCAGCTGGAAATATTTGCCCTCAAGTTAGCAGGAAAATACCTGAGATGCCTAGTACAGAATCCAATGTCCTACAGAGCATAATGCTAGGAGTGCCAGAAAAAGATACAAGAATTTCACATTAGGCAAAAGTGTGATAAGCTGTTATTTACATTGTCATCTTCTAGTGTCCAAAATTCAAAGTCTGTATTAAAACTGAAAGTGGTGCTTAAAAACTTTGCAGATCTTATTGGCATTAACTACTATAGCTCTCCATATTTTCCATAGTCTTAATGATGTCCGGTCTCATTGATGGCCAGTCTCTCTTTCAGTGTATTAAACTGAAAGTGGGTTTTATTTGGTTGTCAGTAATGCTCTGGAATTAGATGTTCTGTGTCTATTAGAGCAGAAGTGTGCTACTCTTAGACTTGCAGAAAGTGCCATACTTCATCTTTCAAGTGACTGCTATCCACCACACTTTTCATAATCCCTTTTAAAAATTAAATAGCAGTCCCTTTAAATAATGGGAGAAAATCATACATTTTGTATCAGGTTCCAGTATCCTTGAGCCCTACATGTTGATCCACACTAATATGGTAGGGAAGAGAAAGTCTGAGAACAAGGAGGGTAATTTCTGTTAACTTCCCATTGAGCAGTGCCAGGAAGATGTTAGAAGAAAAAGAATTACAAATGCCAAAAGCCTACAGTCTTGCTCTTCTGTCCTTAAATTCAGTGTGAATGTAATATATTAATGGGTCAGGTCCTCAACTCAGCTGCCAACAGAGAGTAAGAAAGCTGGGAGGTGGCATATTCATAAGTTGTCACTGAAACTGAAAGACTCCTCTCTCTGGCAGGTGAATTTGGAAAGCTCTGTCCATCCATCTACCCACCCAACCATCCATTCAGATCGCCTTATGGTGTCAGCAGATGCTGAAGTGAGTCACAGCCTGTTTCCCCCTCCAAAGGCACAGTTGTGTTAATGAAGGATATGCAGAGAGTGCTGTTGGCAGAGAGGTCTTTGGCAGATGACGTAGGCAAACAGCCCTGAAAGAGAATAAAGTGCAGATGATTAACAGAGCATCCATAACTGCAAACTGTCACCAAGAAGAGAACGCTAAGAGAATTAAACACGATTTAAAGCTGGGAGGATATCAAATAAATTGGTTGGGAATGAAGGCAAACCCCATGACTCAGGGATCAGCAAGACTGTAGGATTAGAATGTGAGGCTACTTCTGGCTCTGTGTGTATTGAACTCCATGACACAGAGGAACACTCTGAGGAACACTCTGTTCCTCAGAGTCTGAAAAGCTTGAATGATTTGGGTAGAAAGATGAGAGTTAAAAATATCCGAACTATCCATGAATTTCCCAGAAAACCTACTATCCTACAGCAAAGAGATAAAAGGAAACAGGTGATACTGAAATGAAGTGTTTAAATGGCACCAGACGTTGTTATGACCAAGGAATATCGAGTCAAGTATAGGGAGAATAGGTTGTATAGACATGATAGCCTTCAATTAAATCTGTTCATAGTCAAGAGACCTTCAAACAATAGAGAAAAGGCTAAAATGGACCAGTTGTGTCTGAACACTCAGGCATGAAATCTGGGCTGGAAAACCTTTACGTCTGACAAAGTCAAACCCCAAATTGTCCATTAAAAACAAGTATGTGTGCACTGTTGCCAACACAATACTCAAAGAAAAAGTGATGGAGCTGGTAATTCTCAAGAATCAGAATGCAAGGAGAATTGCTTGGGTCAATATCAGAGGCTCATAATTGGAGACGACTGAGAATTACAGGACTCTAAACACTAATTCATTAAAGCTGAATGTAACGAAATTGCTGGGCAGGAATTTATTATAGACTACCTAATCTCTCTAAAGAATGACCTAAACTACATCAAAAATTGTATTATGCTGAGCAATTTCAGCTGAGGAATATTAATTAGACATTGCAACAAAACCCACTTAATTCTTTTAACATCAGAGCTACAACAACATCTTGCAGCAAGGGATAAATTTTTACATTCTCAGTAAAAGTGAATGACTAATTTAAAATACATCAACTCTTCAAGTAACCCATGTTTATTGCCTGGTACGGCTTGTTTTTGCGCAAAAAAATTTGTAGCCAACAACAAAATGTGGGAATACTCCAAATCAAATCAAAGAAGCGGTGAACTACAACAGGCTTTAGCATTAAAAAAATAAGTAACAGGGCATCTTAAAACCAGATTTGACTTCCCCCAAGTCTGGTGATAATAGGAAGGGGAGGACTGCTTGCACTTGTTTAGAGAGTAAAGAGGAGACAACTGCTGATGCAGAGGGAGAGGCAGCAGCTTATGTCAAATGTAAATGAACTGTAAATGATGATGGCAACAGTAGAGGCAGGCTGTTGCTCTGTTTGAAAAGGGGTATTCTAACTGTCCAGGCATAGCTTGAGAGGTTAAAATGGAAAAAAAATGATGTCACCACTTGTGTAGGTAGAGTAGATAGCTACTGATTCATGACACAGACATATACTGATATACCATCCTAAATAGTGCGAGAAAGATAGGCTGCTGTTCTCTTGTCATGTGTCAATTGCAAGCTGTTTATCCTTGCTGCAAAAGATGATTGAGCTTTCTCTTTTCTTGCAGGTGGAATAGAAACCTTTCAAACCCTAATAAAGTAGCAAACCAAGCTAACTTACAAGCATTAAAGGAGTTAGCCAAGGGCCCTTCTGAACTTGGTTGGTAACCAAGTTTGGAAGATTACTGATTTCAATATTGAAAAAGGCTAAAATGAATTAAGTGGGGAAATATATTGCATCACTCAGTTGATTTGCTGTACATAAAGTAACATAACTAATAAAATATGGAAGCAGACTCCAACAGTAAAGGCCTAGAAGAAGAACTTGTGATGAATGTCAGCCAATCTTCAAAGAAAGAAGTTTTTGTAAAATAAGGGCATGCATTATTTGACAGAATTTCAGGTTTAGCTGGAAAGGTCTGTTTGTGATAGAGAAACTTTGGTTTTCTCTAAAGTATTTGACGTATGACTGTCTGACATTTGAATAAAAGAAACTTTCCATACATAGAATGTACAAAGAACATTAGGTGGATTAATAACTGTGTAACAGACAGATCTTAAATTAAGTTCTTAATGGGGAGATGTCACTAAAGAAATTGTTCCTCCTGGGTTTCGGTTCTATATCCAATGATCTGTATCTTGTCAAATTGTGAGTGCATCAGACAGATTGCTGGGATATAAATGATGTTGGCATGAACTGACCTGCCTGGAAAATGGTCAGAATTCACCAAAACACATTTTGATATCTTTGTCATAGAGGAATACATTTAGGAATACAGAACTCAGGGGTTTTTTTTTTTTTCCACAGGATAGGGGACTCTCCTGGAGCGCAGGGACCTAGAGAAGATTCAAGAGTTATCTGAAGCAGTTAGCTTCATTCACTGACATAAAACAACAGACTGCAACAGCTCTCATTTTCTCTTTGGTTTTGCTTTGTTAGGTTTGCTTTGTTACTCAGGAAGCATTTTCAGTCATTTCAGTTCTTGAGACCTTAGGGCTTCTATTAACCAGATGTTTTAAACAGCTTTTTTGCATTGGATCTTTACAGTGTCTTAGCATTAGAAATCTCTCAAAAAGAACTTCTTTACAATATTAGTCCTTCCCCATGCTACTCTGTTGTGGTTCTGTGGTATTTTATTAAATTAGTTATTTTTCTGTAAGAGAGAGGAAGGGAAGACTGGCTTGAAAATGTTTTACAGCTGAAAAGAAGTCCTATTGAATTAGTTTCCTGTGTTACTCTTTACGCAAAACAGGGCTGATGAAGGAACAGCAATTTAGCAGCCTCTTACAGCAGTCTTTATGAGCCATATGGAAATAATGACCAGTCAAATTGCACGCATTGTAGTTTTCTTTCTACACAGGGGACTGCATTATTTCTTACCGTGCCTAAATAATAACCCACATACTTATTTAAAATAAGAAGAGAAAAGAAAAAAGAAAGCTTGTGTGCTGTGCAAGGAGAAATAATACTGATTGTCAGAAAAATCAAACAGGAGATACCAAGGACAGCTAAATTCTAGTCAGATGTGAGAGCTTTTTGGCTGGCAGGTGAGCTTGACTCATATCTACTTCCTAAAGGAAATGGCATTTATGCCTGCCTCATCAGTCCCTTCAGGTGTTCTGGTAGACTTACTCCAATAATTCTACCATTATAATAAATTTGGTGAAATCCTAATGTGTCCCATCTTTCTTGCTGGGAGGTACAGAATGGAATAGTTATTGCTGAATGGTGGGCTACCAACTGGATCTCTATGATAGCTAGAAGAAATGATTTTTTTCTGTCTTAGAGTATTTGTCCATTAAGTTTGAGAGATTCAAACGAGTATAACAGCTATTCAGCTTGCAAACAGGTGAGAGTGAAATAGGATCATTTATGCTTTTAATCCATAATGGCTATCTAAATGGATATCCCAATTGGAACACTATTACTAAGATTTCCTGCAAAGACAAGAACCTCCAAAGGTGTTTTACAGCTATAACTTGCCAGTGCCAGTTTTAATTGCTTCTGTTCTTGAGCTGAAGCTCATCTAGGGAAACCACATCAAATCCTATTAATATGGCTATTCTTTAAGCCTGTGTATTTGTTCAAAACAGCTAATAAAGCAATGCTGCTCTCATGCAGGCACAGATTCGAAACACCTGTATTGATTGTAGGTGCTCCAAATTTAAACTTGGACAACGATATCTCATTTCATTAATACTAGAATGGCACGGTCCAATTTTCATTTGAAAGTCTCTGGGTTTGAGGGTTTTGCTGGTTTGGTTTTGTTTTCTGGTTGATTTCAGTGATGATGATTTAGATTGCACCACAGGTAACAGGTATCAGCACTAGAACAGAACCACCAAAACCCAGTGGAGCTCTGATTTCAAACCAGCATCAAGCACTGATACTGTTAGGCTGGTAAACACAGAAACTATGACACATTGATTTCAAAGAGAAAGCAAGCAAGCGTCTAAAAAGACCTTCAAATCTTTGTGGTGCTTATGAAAGAAACTGAAGAAGGGCAGACACAATATTGCATACAATTTCACCTGATTTTACCAATATCTTTGAAATTAATTCAGTGTTTATGCCTTTGTCAATGCTATCATCTGGAAAATAGTGAGTTTGCAACAGGTAAAATTGGAGGTACAGGGCAATCTGTTTTTATTCTATTCCTGTTTCTCAAAATAACCAATGTATTGCAAATGTCTTTGCTGCTGTCGTGGTTTAAGCCATAAATCAGCCACGCAGTTTGTTCACTCACCTCCCCTTTTTTCTTCCCTCTACTCCTGGAGGGATGGGAAGGAGAAGTGAAAGAATGCAACTCCCACAGGTTGAGATAAGAACACTTTAATAACTAAGGTATAACACAAACCGCTACTGTTACAACTAATAATAATAATATCAAGAGAAATGCAAAGGAAAAGAATACAACAGCTCAACACGTATACCCAGCCCGACCAAGCCAGTGCACCCCCCACCACCCTTCCGGGTCTCTGCTC
>JAOEHY010052545.1:0-20736 GCA_025447955.1 Psilopsiagon aurifrons
CATCCCTCCAGGAGCAGAGGGAAGAAAAAGGGGGAAGTGAGTGAACAAACTGCGTGGCTGATTTATGGTTGAAACCATGACACAGAGTCATAGAACAGTTATTGGGAAGGGACCCATGGAGGTCATATAGTCCAGGCTCTGCCTCAGATTTGAATTTGCCTGAGGAAAGTCTATTCTTTTTTTATGTATGCCTTTATATGTCCAAAGTTATTATATAGAAAGAGCAGTTTAAACCAGAAGTTTAGGACACTTTTCAATGTTGACACTTTTCAATGTTGCGTCAAAATAGTGAGGGCTATATCTAGATTAAGGACAAAATTACTTAATCTGTAAAACCTTTAAAACCAAAAACTTCTTTTAAGTTTTCTGAAAGCAAAAGCGATCCTGAGAATAAAACATTTGTCATTTAGGTATTATTAAAGGGAAATCTTAACTATTTAATTAAAAAATGTTAACTGTAGTATAAAGTTACATTCTAAAATGTTGAATTTCTATTACAGGGTAAATGTTTTGAAAATAGAGTTTAAAGCAAATGTTTTGAAAGAAATGGGTTTCTATGGTAGAATTTTATATAATCAGTTTTTTTATAAATATTGCAAATATTCTGGGTGAAAAATTATTCATTTTATATTTTGTCTTATCTAGCAGACATGTCATCAATTACTACTGACACAGAATTTACAGATAATGACAAGCTGTCTCAAAACTGGAAACTCCACATTTTATGATGAGCTATTTAATGCATCTGTGTCTCCTTTTTCAGTTTCATTTTCCTTCTTTTTTTCAGTAGTCTTCTATGTAGACAGCTAGAAAAGTTAGAATATCTGCTTCCTTTCCCCACATACACAGAAAGCTTAGGGTTTTTATTAAAATATTTTATACTTACACAACACGAATGCTTCCTATGATTTACTTAAGAGTATATTGGCAATGTTACCAGAAGTAGATGCTAACTGCTGAATTAATCAGTAAATTCCTTTTAATTGCCATAAACGTATAATCTAACCCTCAGGACGGAATATGTTGCCATAGTTCCCGGCTACACAGGAACCCAAATTTTAAAAGCTCTAATCTTAGATATGATGCAGTTGACATTGCTGCAGTTGGACAAACATTCAGCTAGACCACTGTTACAGTAAAATTATATTTTCAGTGAATTTTTACAGTTCCCTTTTAATGTTATATACTGTAGAAAATCATTGAATTATAGAATAGTTAGGGTTAGATAACTTAAGATCATCCAGTTCCAACCCCCCTGCCTTGGGCAAGGACACCTCACACTAAACCATATCACCCAAGGCTTTGTTCAATCTGGCCTTGAACACCACCAGAGATGGAGCGTTCACAACTTCCCTGGGCAACCCATTTCAGCTCCTCATCACCCACACAGCAAAGAATTTCTTCCTCATATCCAATCTAAACTTCCCCTCTTTAAGTTTGAATCTTTTATCCCTTTTCCTATCACTACAATCCCTAATGAAGAGTCCCTCCCCAGCATCCCTATAGGCCCCCTTCAGATGTTCGAAGGCTGCTATGAGGTCTTCACACAGCCTTCTCTTCTCCAGGCTGAACAGCCCCAACTTTCTCATCCTATCTTCAAATGGGAGGTGCTCCAGTCCCATGATTATCCTCCAGTCAAGAACAGGCATGTGTCTTGTACAAATCATGTTAGTGTATTGCACACATTAAATGGAAAATAGCGGCCTTTGGGATATATTCATTCATGCAGGCTTTACAACATGGATCATCTGCTGATTCAGTAGGGTAGTTTGGGTGTAAAATGAAAGGATATTTCAAATCCCCAGTTTAAGATATGGAGTCTAAAATGTAAACCCCATATTTTCTAATCTATTGGAAATCTGAGTTAATGTGACTTGATAGAATGTCTGTCAAAACAAAGACAAATTTTATGTAATACAACTGCTATCTGTGGCAATTTTTTTAACCTTTAATGTAATTTTTCAAACTGTTGCTTTTACATGTGGTAAAATAATGAGAAAATTACAGAGACAGCTATACAAAAATGTGAGACAAGAAAGATTGTATTTTGCCATCAGAAAATTGTTATAAATCAGCTTGGTATTATATTTGTTGGCTATATATGAGAAAAGTAAACATTTTCTGGTAATAGAACTGTAAATTGTTTTTCCTGTTTTTTTTTTGTTTTGTTTTGTTTTTTTGTTTTTTTTTTTTAACAAGAACTAATGAGACACTGAATATCACAGACAATTGCAGTAAATATAAAGTATATTCAAATTAGGCTACAGAAGAAAAATGGCAACACTGTGTAACTATAAATATTGGTCCTTTAAATGGTATGTTTCAAGCAAAGGACAATCCAAGATGCTTGGTGAAAAACTGCAATGTGCTATAATGAGAATTTAAAAAAAAAAAAATTGCCTGAAGCTAAATCTGGAGCAATGCATTTCCTTTACTGAAAATGAACCATAATCCCATTTGATAATTTTTATTGTATACATGAATACTTGCAGAATTATATGCTGATTTTTTTCCCCCCCTTGGACTAAAAAACTCCACCACTCTCCTACAGAGTTTTCCAATAGCTGCGGCTACAGATGCTCTTACTTTCTAATACATGTATGGAAGAAAAACAGGAAACAGGCTGGGTTATAGGAATTAAAAACTTACAATCTATCCAACGTGATCCCAGTTAAAGCATAGGTGCACATTCTACTTGTGAGAGATTGGTATACATCTATCTAGCAGTTTATCGCAAAGAAAGGATAAGTGAGTCTGGGGTTTTTAGGGATTTAAACACCAAAATAATCCGATGATTACTTAGGTGAACAGAACTCCTTCAATATTTTTTAGGTCACTTTCTGTCTTTATTTCTCTTAACCTTTTTTGCACAAGCTGATAATTCTTGTGTGAATGTTCAAATCTTTCAGAGTGACCTGATTCCGTTATGGTATTATGAGGAGAGATGTTCTCACAGTTTGTAGGTGTAAGTGGCAATCCCATGCTAGGGCTGTTTCTGTACCATATCTCTGCAGTGCCCTTCTTGGTCTGAGAGCTACTACTTCACCATAGCTTGGTGAGACTCTGTGCTCCACAGCCCAGAGAGCTATCATGGCTGCCAACATCATTCTCAGCGCAATTTAACATCTTTCAGTTATTTTTACTTGAATGGAGTATGTATTTAGAAATATTCGCACATTAATGACAAAACTTGACATTCAGAGTTTCTAAGTTGTATTTATTTAGGGTTTGCTTTGGCTTGTTATTTTGTTTGTTAACCAATAACAAAAGAATCTTCACATTGTGCATGTTTTAGCTGTTCTTTTTAGTCAGGGGTCATCTCAGCCAGAAATCCACTCAAACCCATGTGTTTTCCTCAGGACTGTTTCCCTGCCTGTGTGAACTAGGCATGAACCACTACTCCTGCAATCAGAAGAAAAAATGTAGCCTAGTTATCAGTGTCTGATACTCTTACTGATGTAAACTTCGTTTGGGGTCAGTATAAGAGTGCGGTCTCAGGTATCAAATTAGGGTTGAGACAGAGCTCTTGTAGAATGGGAGTGCTGGTAGTGTCTATCTTCCTGCTGTTTGTAGGATATCCTGTATAAACTCTTTGGTCCACTTTTTCGCAAGAATTGCGATGAAAACTAAGTAACAAATTCAAAGTTATGGGCTGAGAAGGAAAAGATAGAGACAAACGCCTGTGGCATGATTGCACAGTCCTCGTTTCTTTGGGAAACCTGTAGGGAAAAGGGACTGCAGATAAAAAGTGAAAGAATGTGTCTCTTCAGTGATGACCTTTTATTAATGGATGTGATTGCAAGTAAAAATGCTGAAATACATAGGCAGAAGGTCTGTCTTATGTATAACATTCTGTGAAGATATCTGCAAAAGTTATCATTTCTAGGGTTAATTTCATGAGTCTTTTGCCTTTACAAATATTTGGGGTGTATTTCAGAAAGCTTAACCTCAAACATTTATCAAAGAAAGGATACAGAACACAACCAGTTCTGTGACCCTGAGAACTGTGTCAGCTTGGGGGTTGAATTTCAATTTCAGTGACTACCCAATCTTCCTTTTGGCCAGATCTCCAGGTAGGGAGATATTCTCTGTGTTTGTATTAGCTCTTTGCCAGGTTTAGCAGGCTGAAGAGTATTTGTATCACTGCTGCCTCCTTAGCAGGAAGCATTTTAAAGCCTAAGATTTAGGGCTATGTTGGGGAAAAGCCCCTGACAGTTAAGTTCAAATGGGTCTTAGTTACTGATGACATCCAGAACCATTTTTTAGTGGAAGCTGCAGGACAGTTGAGTCTTGGTCCCCCTCCAGCCAGGCCACCATCCTTTTCTGAGCTCCCACTGATTTTTGTTTTTCTTTTGCATAGAAATTATGGGTATAGGAGTGGAAATTAAGGGTCAGTCTGATAGGGAGCTGCAAATAGAGCTGTGCATTAGCATAAGTGTAGCTGACAAGCTGCAATCCCCAGGGAACTGATGACACCAGCATTACCACTGTGTTGTGGAACATTGCTTTCAGCTGCTTGAAGGAAAGAGCTCTCCTAAATGATGCAAACTGAGCTTTCTAGCTGCATGGTAAGATTCTGGATTAATTCATGTGGGCAACAGAAGTATGACTACTATGGTGCTTCATACTTGAAGAATAATTGTGACTTTGCTTTCATACTGTCTTTGAATAAGTCAGGGATAACTTGATATATATGAGCAGCTTTAATGTGCTGTGAGAGCAGAAAATGTTTTCTGTCTTTGTGATGTCTTACAGTTTTGAAGATGTAATATATATGTATCCCTCCACACACATCCGTGTGTACATGAAGCTGTCACTAGGTGACATTCATAAATTTAAGTATGACATAGATAGATGTCATGAGGCCATGGTTATTTTCTACAACAAAATTATATAGTCTTATGAATTCAATTATCTTCTATCATTTTTTCTAGTCCAACTATCATTTGAAATTTCTTCTTGAAAACTCTGAAAGAGTAAGATTGTTCTTGCATATGTGTCTGTAGTTCTCACTGCTTTAGGTTAATGGTACCATGCATGGAAAGAGTGAATCTGGGTTTACAGACTATATCAAAGTCACAATCAGATTCAGTATTATTTTCTTAATAAAAAAAAAACATTGAGCTACAAGAGCTGAAAATTATTTTTGATTTCTTGGTCTTGTAAGGAATTTATAATCAGATTGTCTGCTTCCAGAAAAGAGGGATCTAAGTATCTCCCATGTTGTGTGCAAGGCAGCTCAGGACTCTCTTCTGTTCATGGCCTGTCCAATATGTTTACCACAAACTGTTTCTTGAGCTACCTCTGCTGAAACTCTTTTGCATGAGGAAATACATAATGACATGTAATTATTTATACAACATTGTTAAAAAGATATTTTCAAAGTAGAGTCCAGAAAAAGAATCGTAACTGGAACTTTTCAGGACTTTTTGCATATACAGGGGTGACACCTGTAGTAAATGTGATCTAGTATGCACTGAATTGATCTGTAGCTTCCATTTGTTTTGGTTTGTAAAGCGTGTGTGGCCTGACTCAAAGTTAACATGCTTAACCCCTGATGTTCACAATAAGACATGAAGAAAGGGCAATAAGCGACCATTTTCCCATGTACTCTGGGTGTGTGTAAGGAAGTAGAGGTGGTAACATAAAGTCCATAATTGAATTGTCTCAAACCTAATTATCACTTCTTTTTCGAGCTATAGTCCCTTCCTCTGTATGTATTTTGCCTTCACTATGTCACAGTTCTTGAGGACATAAAGTATATTGACCATCTGATAGATCATTATTTTATTGTGAGTTGTTTTCCTTTTTCATGAAAGGCTGTTAAAAACTTTTATGATATTAATTATTCTTTGTATCTTTAAGAAGCTTGGTGAAGAATTTATATTCTGAGCATAGGTGAGGCATAATTTGTCAGGGTAATTTATTTTATGAGATCATCAGTTGTAGCTGAAGAAAAGTCTGACCACTTTCTGGCTCATAAACCTTCCTGCTGTGCCTCTGGTTTGAAAGAGTATCAGTAACTCCCATAAAAGAATTTTTTTTTTTTTAATCCCTCTGCAAACATCAATTTGTTTAACTGTGTAGCTCATCATGGCTAATCCACTCTGCTCTGAACACAGGTTAATAAAAAAGCTGAAAATTCAAACCTTTGTGGTAGGCTTTTGAAGGTGATACAGATGAAAAAAGAAGCAAGTTTGGCACACTCAGTCACCTTCTCCTGATTTAGCTGTGTGGTTTCCCAGGGTAGGAAGGATGAAGGTAGGCACAGTTAACCATTTGACCATTCGTGGCATGTTAGATGCAGGACAGGAATCACTGGGTCATATCTCAAGGTAGGAGACTGGGGCTGTGCTGCTTTCCATAGGAAATCATATTGGTCCAAAAGGTGCTGCAAATTGTGTGTCGGAGACGGTGGTGCCCCCTCTCAAAACCAGAATGAGGAGGAACTCCAGCTGTGCTTTCCCTCCCTCTTACAGGACAGAACCCAAACATTAATTTTTAAATTTCAGTCTCAGCTCATAAAGGCAGTATAAATTTATAGCTATTGAATAGCATTCAAAGATATTCAATTGTTTAGTCAGAAAATGTTTAACTGCTTTTTTCCCACTGCTGGCAAACAGTTACCTCTCTTTTTTAAACTCAAATGATGCTCAGAGAAGTGACTGCAGAAGAGGGATCACTGTCAAGAACCTAAAGCTAACACAAAGTTCACAATCTGAACTACGCAGTACCAGTCAGTTGAGCCCAGTCCTGACATGGCAGGGCAGAGATTTCTAAAATGCAACAAATCATGGATGCTGGGTAGAGGCATCAGAGCATGGTAAGAGTGCATTGATTTTGTTTGTAATTGAAATTTTGCAACAAAACATTGCATTGTTAACAAAACTGTGAAGTTTTCAGAAGGAAAGAAAAATGTTTAAGGCTTGTATTTTGGTTTATGAAAGGCAAAAATTGGGTTTCCCTGGTCCGAACTGCAGTTTTGATGTAGGAAAGAATTCCAGCACCTTGTGCATGCAATACCGAAATGCCATAAAAATATTCATTGCAGAAAAGCAGGATGTCTTACTGCCTCCATCTTGTTGCCAAATGGCATTGTTTATATACTGATTCTCTCCTCAAGGACACGCTTCCGTGGCATGCCTTTTGGCTAATTAGGGCTTGAAAATTCAACTTCCTAATCTGTACCTTAAATATATAAGTGACAGGGTGAAAATTGATGTTCCTCTGAATATTTCTCCACGCCCCACAATGAGACCTATACATTAACCTTCAAAGATTTCTGCAGTAATGGATCAGAGTACTTTAAACACTTACGAATGATCTCTTCTAAATTCATTAATGACTCCACTAATTACATAGTTAATCATGTAATCTTGAAAGCTGAAAAAATAGATAACAAACCATGGTTCCCCTTTTCATAATTTCGTTGCCCTTTTTAATTTCACTCTAAAGACACAGTAGGATTTAAAAAAAGGTCAACTCTATGCAAGTAGGGTTTGACCTTTGTAGAGGAAAACAATTGCTGTTATGGCAAGAAAAAGATAACAATATTTGTATTTCAAGATTTCAGTCCATAATGCTGAGATCTATATCTGTTCAAAAGCTCTTGCATGGGATTATTTCCAGGTATTACATAAAAAATCAGGGCAAAGACACCATCATCTTGGGAGAGCTATAACACAAATGAAGAAATGGCATTGAATAAAATTGAGTACAGAATATGTCAGACAAGGAACCACAGTCCTGGCACAGAAGGAGTATTTAGCAGACAAGATGCTCTTTCTTCTCAAACTGCTTCTCAAGTGCTTTCCTTTCTACTAGACCTTTGATATTCAAGGAATAGTCACAAACACTGAAACAGTCTGTTTCCTGGCCTGCCATCCCAGAACCTCCCTGACATTTGTGGTACACCCGGGTATGCGTCTGAAGATACATACTGATATCAGTATAAAATTAGCCTGCCATAAAACCTGTAGTTCAATCCCACATTATTCTATACATAAAATATACATATTTATACATAAAATTAAATTAAAAAAATAATTTGGTTGCTTCTTGCTTTCTTATTTTTTAGGTGATAGTAGAGCTGCACATGTCCTGATGCTTTAAGAACAAATAAGGAATGTTTGTTTACATGCTACTACCTGGAGATAGGCTGGAGATGTGCCTTTAAATAAGACCAGATATATCACTGATGGAAAGGACCTTAAATTGTCAGTTCTTTAACAACCTGCCAAAGGTGTATCAACTTTAATTGACACTGTCTCCTTCCTTCCTTTTATTATAGCAGTTGTAATGAAGCCCTATTTTTCTGTGACTGGCCCAGTGTTCCACGTGTTGTCAAAATCTGAGCAAGTCATGCCAAATCAGATTATTCCTAGTAAAGATTTTAAGTGTGTAGGCAATTTCTATCCAGCAAAACACAAATCAGAAGGCCTGAAGAGAAGCATTTGTACCTTGATCTTACAACAACAGGTATTGTGCAAGCAAAAAAGCCCATTAGCCACACCTTTCAGACCAGATCTGCTGTTGAAAAGACTCATGAAAACAAAAAGGAGGAAAAAATCCCATCCATGAACTCACATTAATAGCCCAGTCTTTGGCACCTATGCTGTAAAACACTAAGCACACAGAATTTCTTTCCTCATGCCTATGTGAGGAGCACATGGGGCCTACAAGTTCTCTTGTTGCGAGGCCAGTGACCAAAGAGTAGCTACATGGCTGCCAAGAACATGGTCCTTTCTTTTCTCAAAGGAGTCATCATAGACATGCCAAATGTTTCTATCTTCTGGACCACTTCAGACATTCATCATGCAAGTAACAATGGCCCTTTGGGCAGAAGGACTCTTGCATTTTCTGGCAGTCTTGGAGCCATGACCACTTCCCTGGGGAGTCTCACCTTCTCAGTGGAGAGCCCTTTACCAGCGTCCAATACGAATTACCCCTGATGCAGCTTCACTCGGTCGGTCACCAGAGAGATCAGCCCATCTTCTTCTGCTGCCCTCCTTGATGAAGTTGTAGAATATGATGAGGTCATCCCTCAGCCTTTGCTTCTCCAACCTGAACAAACCAAGTGACCTCAGTCACACTTCACAAGTTTTGATCTCAAGGCCCTTCACCACCTTGATCGTCCTCCTCTGGACACACTATAATAGCTTGATACCCTTCTTATACTGAGATGCACAAAAATGCACAGTCCTCAAGGTGGGGCCATGCCAGTCAGTATAGAGTGGGAAAATCACCACCCTCAACCATCTGCCTGTGCTGTGTTTGATGCATCCAAAAACATGGATAGCCATTTTGGCAGCCAGACCACACTGTTGACTCATATTTAACTTGCCACCAACCCAAACACACAGATCTTTTACTACAGGGCTGCTTGCCAGCTTACCATCTTCCAGTCTATACGTATAACCAGGATTACACCATCCTAGGTGCACAATCCTCCAATGAGGTCTGATTAGTTTTGGAAGTCCTGATGATACTTTCCCAAAAGTCCTACTTATCTGGAAATGTTTCTGAAAATCTTACTGTCCTCATCAGTGTTTGTGGTGCATTTTATACACTTCTGAGCGCTTCAGCTTTCAGCTTTCTGATTTTCAATAGATCAACTGATGTTTTTCTTATTTATAGAGTTTGCCTCAATGAAATTGATTGGTGCTGATATCTTCCAGGTATGATTTATGTATTTCCAGCTGCTGTAGGTGGAAAATAGCTTTCTTATCACCCCACAGATTTTGGAATAATTCACTCAAAATGAAAAGGGAAACTTTTGCATTCCTTCTGCATCCAAAGCTTCTTTTCATTTTGGTTGCACTCTGCAGGAAGCACATGAACACTACTGAGTAAAGATCTGATGTGACAACCAGTTACGCTTGATCATTCCTATAATTTAGTAAACAGTGTATATCTCTCAGAAATTTGAGCTATGTGGCTTAAGATTTTAAAATGCCTAAAAGAACACATACATAGCCATAATGAATTATAAAATAAATTTTAAAAAGTAACCTATAAACCTTTATTAACACAAACAAGCTTACACATGAGGTCTATCTCTAGTTTCAACTCCTCAGACTGTACAATTAAAATATAGCTAAAATATTTTTTATGTGATTCTGCCAGCAAGTACAAACATCGTATGTAAACTAGAGTAAAAGCAAGGAAATCCAAGTCTACGCTTTCAAGATTAATTTAGAATTCTCAACAAGCAGTTCAAAAATTGTAAAATCAGAACAACTGAGAAAAATTACCTTGATTTTACTGTTAAGTGGTTGCTATATAATAGGTTTATTCATTTTCATGAAGCAGTCTGAGTCTTTCCTTGCATTGTCTTTTCAATGCAATCGTGGGAGTAAATCCCAGTGAGAGCATTTGAGCTTTGAGAAAGGGACTGTCAAAATAGATACAAAGATATTTTCAGAAACAATTTAGAACAGTGAATACTTGAATCCTGCTCAATTTGAATCAAAACAAAGCAAGCAAAGCCTTCAGAGTTTGTTAACACTATCAGTTAATTTGCAACATGTTTATACTAATTACTTGCTTAGAGTAGGTTTGTCTTGTATTATGTTTCATAAAATGAAACACATCTCTTTGGATGAAGAAAGGCTGATGTTACCTCCAAAGTAATAAACAATCCTGAAAGATAAGTTTGGTTTCCTGTGCTTCAGCCTTCCAGAACAATGGAAAGAGGATATTTGCTGGCACATGTTGCCAGCTCTATCCATGGTGCATGGGTAACCTGCAAAAAGACCTTGTGTATGACCCCTGATTTTCAGTTCCAAAAGAGAAGAAGTGATATCATGCTATTTGTAAAGTACTCTGAGGCATGTGGATGAAGATTGTAATTATCATTAGTGTTTCAGATCTTCAAGAAGTTCCACTGTGCCTTTATAAAGACTATTCAGTTGAAGAAACAAACTGAATTATACTACTATTTGAGCACACTATGTCCTCCTCTAATATTTTTCCATTAGAATCATTCTATATTAGTGATTACATATGCAGGGTGCTGAGTTGTGAAGTATTTCCAAGAATGCAAATTCTAAAATTGCTTTTCATCAGCTGAGCATGCTCTTAATTCAATAGACAAGATACCAGACATAAATAGATTTATATAACATTTTAATAGGATGTATTGCACTGGGAAAGAAGACTACACCAAGCTAATGTGCTGGGAAAGAAGACTACACCAAGCTAAGAATATTGATGTGGATAAAATGAGATTGTCACTCTCCCTGACATAAATGTTATTTCTCTTGAGAGCAAACTTCTATCAATATACTTTAATAGATATGACCTCTAGCAAATAATCATGTTATTGTCTAAATGCAATCAGCAGATATAATAGGCAGATATAAAAGGCAGCATTCTCCTTTGTTTTATAAGTGAAGTAGAGCTACTGAACTGGTCTCACTTTATTTTAATCCTCAGAAATTATTTTGAAGGTCTGCATGTCAATTCTTAATTTTTACGTAGTTCATATTTCTTCTGACTTTAGCTCTTCTTTTCTTAGTATTAGTTATATTTACATGGGGAAAATAAGACTTCAAATGCCAAGTCTAACCTCTCTTTAATATTGTGTTAATAGAAATTCCTTAGTAACATTGTTTTCAAATTCTACACAATAATGCTTGAGATTTGTTTCTTTGTTCTCAGAATTTTTAATTTCTGTGACTCTCCTTTTTGTCTTCTGCATGTCTCATTCCAATTTTCTATTCTCATCTTTCACAAACTTTTTTACAGTAGTGCAGTAAGTCTGCTTCCAAAACTGAAGCAGACTGAGCTGTGATTCACTTATCTCAAAGCTGCTGTCACCTATATCTCAAATGTATCACCTACAACTTCAGTTGCCTGTAATGCTGTCCTGAGACTAGCCAAAATGCAGCTTTAATTTCCCCCAGACATCCATACTCCCTCAAGGGAACGAAAGGCATCCTAGATATGCAACTTCATCTGCCAGGAAAGGCTACGGGAAATACTACAGCGATGGGCACCAAAGAGTGTTTTGTTCATAAAAAGTGTGTTATGGGTGGTTACACAAACCCTAGAAGATATTTTGTTGCTGGGACTCAGCAATCCCACCAAAGGAAAGGATCAAAGGAGAGTAACTGTGCTGATAGTTTAGGTATAGGGGACCTGGGGGGTACTGCAGCCTTAAGTGGCAATTTGTCTGAATGAGTGCTTCTGCAAGGACAAAGAGAAGCATCAAAACCCACTTGAACCATTGAGTTATCTGGCTATTGCAAAAGACATTTATAGAACAGGACAGCATTTGAATATTGACTTGGTACTTGACTATTCACTGTGTTAATGCACTTCCTTTTTTCCAATAGAGAATGAAGACAAAACCAGCAAAAGAAGCATTATTCTGTATAATATACATCAACCAGCATCGCATCACTAAATGTGGTGCAGTTCATCCCTGATTATAATAATGACGCTGATCAATCTCTTTGCAAAGTAACTAGAAAAATTGCCACCTGCAGTCCAGGTTAGGTAAACAACATGTCAGCACAGAAAAACCTGGAAAGGGAGAATGTAGAACATGTACTCAAGTCAAAGTAAATCTTTGTGGAATAAGGAATATTCCATTTGCTTCCTGCTACCAGAAACCTTTCTTCTTGCTTTGCCTGTGACATTAAATATTGACACCTTTTGCTGAGCAGTAGCAATATTGAAAGCCCTCTGTCTGGGACTGCTTGAAGAGACATTATTGATATAGACTGCTAGGCACATTTTCTTTGTGCAATTTATGACTTTGGTTTTCTCATGCACATTTTTTTTTCACAGAAGGGGAAGGGTTGCAAAGCATTGTCAACTTAAACTGTAGCTTTAGGTTTAAAGAGGCCTAAAGCAGTTCTGCAAAGGTCATTCTGACCAAAGAATCAATTCAAATTACAGAGATTACAGAAAACTTCAAGGCAAAAAACTTTGAGAGAAAACGTATGCAAAAATATGTAATTCTACAAACCAGTAATTATTTTGCCTTCTGGTTGACTTTTGTCCACTTCCTTTCTGATAAATCTGGAAAAAATGTCAGTCATATAGCAATATACCCTCTTGACAGTTACAGAAGTAAACTCTAATCCTTTTTTTTTTTAATCTAAATCTAAAATGAAAAATACAACCAGTTGCTCCTATTGTAGAATATTTTGTGATTTTTCTGGATTTTTTCTTCTGCTTCAGAATAACTTAAACTTATTCTATCTTTTTTACAGTAGGAATCTAGCAGTACTAGCAGAGTACTAGGAGTATTGATGGAGCAGATCTAGAATGAATGTTAATAGATTTTGTTGATTCCCCATGGCACTCTTCCAAAACAAGAATACATTTTTAGGATACAGGCATGACATTAGGGTGAAGAATTAGTGTCCATCTGAACTCTGTCTGATTAGTACCAAGGTTTTATATCCTATTAAACATAAGTATGAAATTTTGAATATTAAGATACCAAAAATACTTCCCATTGATGTCTGCGGGGCTCAGACAAGTGGGCTTGACTCAAGCTCATAGACACTGCCTTAAAATATATGTTCAGAATTTCCAGGTCATTTTATGTAAAGTCAAAAAATCAAAATTAAGTCAAAAAAATTAAATTTAAAAAAATTAATTAAAATTTAACTTAATTTAAAAGAAAAGCATTAAGAAAGTCAATTGCTGCATGTTTGAAACTCAACTTTGAGAAATATATTGATATCCAAACCAGAACTAATTTATTCAAAGTTTAAAAGAACATTAAAAATAGAATCTTGTTAAGGTTCAGGGATACTACAAACGGTTTTAAGATAAAACAAAATATACAAATATGGCAGAAGTTGCTCAGTTTATTGAATTGTAGTGCAAATACAAATTAGCAGTTTATTAAGACAAATACAGAAATGTAATGACTTTCTGAGGCCCATTATTTACTGTACAGGGTCTATAATAACCAAACTTATCTTTCAGGATTTTTTTTAAAGGATTGTTTTTATTGTACCAAATGCAGCATAATTGTCTATTAAGTTAATGAGTTTGTAGGGATCCCTAAATCTGCAGACTGCATGGTTGCCATGTGTATATATAAAAGCCATATGCTCAAAATCATCAGAATGATACCTAAAAGCCTCATTCAGACTGGATGCTACCTCTTTCAGTTAAACAGCAGCTATGTGTGTTAGGAATTCTTTTTGCCATTAGTTGGAGTAGCCAAACGAATGTCCTTGACCTTTAAAGGCTAAGAATAGAGACAGTTTTTTAAAAGCAGGTCTTTTCAAATGAAATAAGATATTCCAAATAATGGGCACATAAAATCAGCAGTAACTTTCAAAATTTGGTAATAATTTTTCATAGATATATTAGTGAGATGCTGTTCCATAGTGAGCTCACCTAAACTGTGTCTGAGGAATTACTTAGTGCTGCCTCACTCGCTTAACCTATAAGGGAAGAAGTGTCAGAACTACGAAACCAATCAATTGTTAAATCCTTTCTCACCCTCTCAGAGTATTCAGTGATGGGTGATTAGTTTATGTGAAATTTCCCTGAACCCAGAGATGATAGCAGATGTGCTTCTCCAGTGTGAGTGCTGATATAAAAATATCTTCACTTACCTTCCCAAGCTGGCCACATTTCTGTCTTGAAATACTATTTCTGCTTTGAGAAAAAGCAGTATTGAGGAAGTCAGTGCCTCCTCCCCCACAACTTTCCTTTTGCAGCTTTAGTGTCGTATATTTGCATCAGAAACTATTCAGGTATCTTAATTTGATGTGAGAAATTGCACTGGGAATGGACTGGAAAACATCACATGGCCTGTGAGAGAATATTATGTATTCTGATATTTCACTCCATTCTCAGTGGTAGGTACTGCCTGGACTGTTTTACATCAATTTTCCAATTAATTTAAGAATAGGAGATACTTCCTTTTCTTAGATCTGTTTTGAATTTTACTGTGTCATACACAGCATATCCAGGGCACAAACATTTTAATTTACTAAGGGTTACTTTATTTTGTCCAGCAATGCTAGTGCTGATAGCCATGTTCAAGTAGCTATCAGTTTTTCCTTTGTTTTTGTCTTTTTGTGTGCCAAACAATTAGTAAAAAGCACCTTTGGGCCACACTGTGCCATCAACCTTTTGAAGCACTTTGAAAGTTCATTGCAATCAACAGGGAGATCTTTTTAATAGGCAATTGTACTGCCTCAGGATATTTGCTAAAAGCCACATTATTTTCTTGGATGAGATGAGCAAGAGAAAAGAAGTTGGCACATCATTAGAAAATACAGTTCTTTCTATACAGTTTGTTCAAACTAAAGCAGTCCTGTCTCTCTGGATGGAGTTTTGTTGGGTATGCACAGAGGTATAATCGGGATAAGAGGAGGACCTTGGATGGCACTGCTCATACCACATAAACAGCTTCCAGAATTTTTTTTTTTTTTTGCTTTTAATCAGGAAGTGAAGGGCTGGCAGCTGTTTGCTGTGGGCTATAATTCAGCAGAGCACTTTAGCATGTAGGCAAATGAGACATAAGCAGGTCCTCTAAGCACTGATTTAGTAAAACCTGCCCCTTTCCCTCAGCAAAGGCCTGGCTCTCAGACGGATGCAGGAAATGACTGGAAGGTAGGCTCTCCTTTTACAGCCTGGTAATGGAAGTGGAGAGAAAGGGCAGAGAGAGATTTAAGCCTCTTGCCAAGTTCCCACAAAGTTACATTGAATAGCAAGCTCATCTTGATGCCAGGCAGCAGCACAAACACGACACCACTTTCTCTCACTCACTTTGTTTGACCTGAACAGGAGCTTGGTTATTCATATCCTTCAGTCTCCAGCCAAACAGAATGGACAGGGTATTTGCCAAAGAGTTTTGTGCTGACCAGAATTTTCTCAGAGTTACCAAGGAGTGAATCAAGGTGAGATTATATTTCCTTATGTGACACTGAAGATAAGAGAAATCTTCTTAGAGCCTTCTGCACTGTGAGCAGAAGAGACTTTCTCTTATCTTCAGTGCAAAAAAAAATATACCTGCATTTTTTACACAGAGGAAGATGCTGGTAGACCTTCCTGTACTGTAAGAAAGACACAAAGTGAAAAAGCTCCATTAAGTGCTCTGAAAGAATCAAAATACTCTTTAACAATAAATATGTAATTGGAACATCTGACTAGGGAATCTTTTGTGGAATGAAACAGCACAAAAGAAAACTTCATATTAAAATGCTATATAGGTTTTATAAAACTTATGGAGAACAGAAGTTCCTAATACAGCTAGGAACACTGTGTATCAGTTCAAAAGAGCATTGGAGCCTAGGTTTTGTATTTCAGAAGCTGAAAACACTGAGCCTTGGGACTTTACCCAAAAAGGGACTTCCCCCCGTATTGCATCTCTAGGTGCCAAGTATCAGTACAGTTCGCAGTGCTGAGTTAGGCACTTTTTTCCATATGCAGTAAATAAGAATGGCTCATGAAGCTGGGCTGCAGAGTACCCTCTGGAGACAGCTAAGATACACAAGGGGACAAAACGACAGTTTTAGGCTTGTAACTGTACATGGGTGAGCAGCAGCTTTGGAGTTCAGTACAAGCTTGCAACAATTTCCTGGGAAATCTCACCAGCCCCAGAAAACAAAACCTGCAGTTCAGTCTCTGCCTCCTTTCATTTGAAGATGGACAGCCGTGCAGAACCAAGGGCCAGGAGAGCAAGCAAAATGACTTCTTTTCTCTTCTCTTCATAGCCCCAGGATGGATGCAATCTCGCTAATTGGCTCTCTACACAATGAAACAGCCATTTTGCTTAATATCTACCTACTGCATAGTAGTTTTGTCTAGCTCTGCCCATGAAACAGGATGATTATCCAGTAACACCATGAAAACAGCATATGAAGTTTTGAGGCTGTTCATCCTGTAGAAATACAATTCTGAGGAATTTGCTTATCAGAGCTGGAATCTAACAGGATGTGATGTTCTATGAACACATTTTAGCATATCAATATTACTTGCAGACCAGATAAACAGATCCTTTTTAAGAGATTGCTGCTTATATTATCTAAAATGTCTTCTAGACACTGCATAGTCAAGATTCCTGAAAATTCATTTTATCATTCACTCTCTTCATATTTCTATGCCAATGAATTATTAGAATGCCAAATGGAAATGAAATATGACCCCTTATAGATGTGTTTGTAATATAACCAGTAATGTACATGACAAGTTTGAGGGATGAATGAGCATAGAGACTGTGAAGCATATTTTATAACAGTTTCCACATAGCATGTCTTCCTTTTAATTCTGGCATGTTCTCTGGTAATTTTGTAATGGATAGCAAACCCAGATTTGTCATGATGTTCACATTAAAACTAAGACTCAATTATTTACTTCCTCAAAATGAGAAAAGCACAGTAAACAATAAGATGGATACTGCGTGAAAGTCTTTGCCATTAAAAGTAATTTATTTTTATAATAAAAAATAAAAATTGATGAACAATCAATAACATATTTTGAGCACTTAATATAATAACAATCTTATGCATGTTAAATTACTTGTAAGAAATGGAAGTTCATTTGTCCTTGTAAAAAGGAAAAAAAGAATTGCAAACAGTACATCTTGGAGTAAGGGCCAAAATTTTAATCTCCATCCCACAATTAAGCTTATCTATATGAATTATTAATGCCAGAACTAACAGGTACTTGCCTAAACACTATTCTCTCTATATGACTTTCATTCCAAAATTTATTTTCTTTGCTCTTACAGTATGTATAATGTTTCAAAAGCCCTAATATGTCAATACTGATTCTTTGTACATTAGGACTACTTTTAAAAAAAACATAGTTCCAAATAACTTAAAAAAAACCTTTAACTAGACTCTGAAGAAAGTTTCCTTTCTGCTATGAACCTAACAAATCATCGTCAATAGCACCACATGCCTGTCCTGCCAGCAGAAGGAATACGATTGAAGAAGAACCTTGGTCAACACTGCTCCCCCTGAGCCCTAGCTATTGATAACTATGGGAGACATTTAAGTTAGAAACTGAAGAGCTTCTGGTCCAGAATCTGGGCCAGAAGTCACTAATTGCAAATGTCTGATGCCACCTCCATCTGCCTTAGGTCTTACATTTCGCTTAGGCTAAAAAAATCTTGTAAACTAAGACAGTACCTCCCAGCAAGCTAGAGATGTGCTCTGGAAAAGAATAAAGCATTCTTCAGGAGAGTTGAGGGTATTTAGAGGTAAAAAATAAAGAAGGAGCTAGATACTGTGTTGGGTTCTTAATTTTCAACTGTGGGAAATTCTCTGCTATAAAAAATCTGTTGCTGTCATTCTTGGTTACTATTTTAAACTGTCATACAGAAATACAATCACCCTTTCAAGTTTTCAATTATTCAGTTCTACCCTGCCAAAAACTATGCTATTAAAGAGCCTTTACATTGGCTAGCAATCTTGTTGGAAATTTAATTGGAGAAAACTAATTCGTAGGCAGTTCAGGATGATTGTTTATGATCAGCTTTATTGTGTTCCTCTTGACTGAAGTCCTTCACAGTCATTAACTGTCAGCATATAAAACTCTTCTGTGGTCACACGATTACTTCTGCTTTGTGCATGGGGGAACAAAGCAGAAAAAGACACTAGGAACAGGCATAATTTCTCCTTGTTCTGCCACCTAAACTATAATCAGGTGCACAGTCTAAGCTGGCTGTCTAAAGTCCTTCGTATGAGTGGTTATTCTAGATGCTTATAGAGTGGAGTAAACTGTTCTATGTAGAAGCCTGGTTCTCTCCATAGACTCTGGGTAGTTTATGGGAGGGCATCCCAGGTTGCCTAAGATACAGACTAGGGGATGATCTCAGGTGCACTGGGTACAAAATGAATTCACAGTCCAGGAAACCATCTACCAGGCACTGGCTCAGTTTTCAGTGTTTTTGTGTTTCCATATAGGATGCATTCTAGATGGTCTAGTTAGGAGGGTTTGGTGGTTTTAAGTAGAATAGATTTTAGGTGCATTGAAAGAATTGCCAAATCCTGCTTGCATTAGACAGCAAGAAATTACCCAGAATTGGATGTGTTGTCTTCAAGGATATCCAAACAATGAAATGCATGAGTTTGGGATGGCATAATGGTGAGAATACCTTCTTAGAAATAGAAATCTCATAACCAGCATCTATCTTAGTGACAGATAAGATAAAAATTTGCCCAAAGCAACAGGCAGTTAAGATGAATCAATGAAATTACCATGGTTCCTTTGCCAAGTGGAAGCCCTGGGAAGCCAGACTGGCTGCTGCTTTCAGTGCATGGGAAGGAGCTGTTGTGTCTGGTGTGATGACACCAAGCTCCTGAGGAGGGTGACTCTACCCAAGGCAGAAGGATCAACTCCAACCTTCCCATCCTCTCAGAGAGCTGGGAGGAGGAGAAAAAGATATCTGAACTCTCCACCACTATTCTGATTTTTTCTCCAGTCTCTATCACCAGTCAACCAAAGCTTTTTGTTTTCTCCTTTCTAATCAGCTTTGCCCACCCTTTTCAGAAACTTTGAAGCAGCTCTGTAATCAGTGAAAAATGCATGTCTCTGCATGTGACAGTAAGAAAAGGAGAGCCTTTTATTCACTGCATGAACACAGAAATATTTCCTCTGAGGAGGAGAGTTTTGTCTCCTCCCTAACTCCCACTTAGGGAAAGTTTTACTATCTTCACTGAAAAAAAAAAATATCATGTATTAAGTGCTTACTCGCTATAATTTGGCAGCTCTTTTGGATGGTCATTTTTCAGTTCATAACTCATGAAAAACATTAGCTGTTAGGACAGGTAGCTGGTTAGACTGCCGCACTAGAACTTCATGAACAGGTCTTAAATGACAGGGGTTTGTTTTGTTCAGTGACTGGATGATTGAGGTTTTTATGATCAGGAGGAAAACTCCATTAAATTGATAAGAGATTTGACTCTCCCACAGGGAGGATGAGTGTATCTTGCAAAGGAAAAAAAAAACAAAAGATAAAGGCAGGCCACAGGATGATAAACTTCTAAAGTACTTCCAACTTTCTCATTTGGAGTTCAAGATCCTCAGGACAGTGAAAAGAGCATGCAGCAAGCTCACTGCACTGGACATTGAGCAGGCTTGGGCCTCTTCAGTAACCGGCTCGGTAAGGTTCCATGGGATAAAGCCCTAGAGGGCAGGAGGGTCCAAGACTGCTGGTTGATATTCAAAGATCACCTGTGCCAAGCTCAGGAACATTGCATCCCAATAAGGAGAAAATGGGGCAGGAAGAACAGGAAGCCTCCATGGACAGACAAGGAACTGCTGACAAAACTTAGAGGGGAAAAAAGCTTAGAGAAGGTGGAAGCGAGGACAGGTAACCTGGGAAGAGTACAGGGATGTTGTGTGGGTAACTAAGGATAAGGTCAGGAAAGCTAAGGCTGGAGCACCTCCCCTATGAAGACAGGCTGAGAAACTTGGGGATGTTCAGCCTGGAGAAGAGAAGGATGCGTGGAGACTCTGCAGCAGCCTTCCAGTATCTGAAGGGGGCTTACAAGGATGCTGGGGACTGACTTCATTAGGGACTGTAGTGAGAGGAAAGGGGGTAAAGGGTTCAAACTTAAACAGAGAAAGTTTACATTGGATATAAGGGGAAAGTTCTTTACTGTGAGGGTGGTGAGGCACTGGAATGGGTTGCCCAAGGAAGTTGTGAATGCTCCATCGCTGGCGGTGTTCAAAGCCAGGTTGGTCAGAGCCTTGGGTGGTATGGTTTAGTGAGAGGTGTCCCTGCCCATGGCAGGGGGATTG
>JAOEHY010052549.1:0-22242 GCA_025447955.1 Psilopsiagon aurifrons
CCCGCGCTCGCACGGGCCGCTTCCGGGGGAGCGCTTCCGCTGTGGCGGCGCCGTTTCCACGGCAGCGAGGGGCACGGCTGCTGCTACCGCTGCCGCTCCCGCGCCGGCGGGGCCGTTGCCGTGGCAGCGGCGATGGAGGCCGCGCCAGTGCCGGACGGGCAGTACACGGCCGTCGTCTACGGGCTGATTGTCGGCGGGCGGTGCGCGGAGGCCGTGTCGCTGCTGAGCCGCGAGCTGCAGAGGAGCTGCCGCTCCCGTGGCGGCCTGTCCCTGCTGGGCTACTGCCACTACCAGCTGCAGGACTTCGCGGCGGCGGCCGAGTGCTACGAGCAGCTGGTGGCGCTGCACCCCGAGCTGGACGCGTACCGGCTCTACCTGGCGCAAGCCCTTTACAAGGCCGGGTTCTACACCGAGGCCCTGCGGGCCGTCAGCCCGTTGCTGGACCTCCCCGCCTACCAGGGCCGTGTCCTGCGCCTGCAGGCGGCCATCTACTATGCCCAGGGAGACCTCCCGGCGGCCAAAAGCCTGGTGGAGGAGGCGCTCGCTGCCGCTGCGGACGGCGGCCCCGGAGCAGCCGAAAACCCCTCGGAGCGGGCTGACGCCGAGATCAACCTGGGCTGCCTGCTGTACCGGCAGGGCCGGCACGAAGAGGCCAGCAGCAAGTTTGCTGGTGCCATGCAAGTGTTGGGGTACAGCCCTGAGCTGTCTTACAACATGGCGTTGTGCTGCTATGCAGCCAAGCAGTATGCCCCTGCCCTCAAACACATCTCCGATATCATAGAGCGTGGCATCAACCAGCACCCAGAGCTCAGCGTGGGCATGACCACCGAGGGCATTGATGTCCGCAGTGTAGGCAACACTATGCTCCTGCACCGCACGGCCCTGGTGGAGGCCTTCAACCTCAAGGCGGCCATTGAGTACCAACTGCACAACCTGAAAGCAGCCCAGGAGGCTCTCACAGATATGCCACCAAGGGCTGAAGAGGAGTTGGATCCAGTCACACTGCACAACCAAGCATTAATGAACATGGACAGCCAACCCACTGAAGGCTTTGAGAAGCTGCAGTTTCTTCTGCTGCAGAACCCCTGTCCACCAGAAACGTTTGGAAACTTGCTACTCCTCTACTGCAAGCATCAGTACTATGACCTGGCAGCTGATGTTCTGGCAGAGAATGCGCATCTGACCTACAAGCTGCTCACACCTTACTTGTACAACTTCTTGGATGCCATTATTACTTGTCAAACTTCCCCTGAGGAGGCTTTCTATAAGCTAGATGATTCGGCAGGGATGATGACTGAGCAGCTGAGAAAACTCATGAAGCAGGTACAGGAAGCTAGGCAAAACTGGGATGATGAAGCTGTAAAAAGGGCAGTTAATGAGTATGATGAGACTTTGGATAAATATGTAGCAGTCTTGATGGCCCAGGCAAAGATCTATTGGGACATGAAGAACTATGCAATGGTAGAAAAGATTTTCCGCAAGTCAGTGGAGTTCTGTAATGACCACGAGGTGTGGAAGCTCAATGTGGCTCATGTGCTCTTCATGCAAGACAACAAGTATAAAGAGGCTATTAGCTTCTATGAGCCAGTAGTTAAAAAGCACTATGACAACATTCTTGATGTTAGTGCCATTGTGTTAGCGAACCTCTGTGTCTCCTACATCTTGACAAGCCAGAATGAAGATGCGGAGGAACTGATGAAGAAGATCGAGCAGGGAGAAGAGCAGATGTCCTATAACAGTCCTGATAAAAATACCTACCATTTTTGCATTATTAATCTAGTCATCGGGACCCTCTACTGTGTGAAGGGAAACTACGACTTTGGCATAACAAGGGTCATTAAAAGCCTGGAGCCATATAACAAAAAACTGAGCACTGATACATGGTATTATGCCAAACGGTGTTTCCTCTCCTTGCTGGAGAACATGTCCAAGCACATGATCATGCTATGTGACAGTGTTATTGAAGAGTGCATTCAGTTTCTGAAGCAATGTGAGCTGTATGGAAGAAACATTCCGGCTGTCATTGAGCAGCCTCTTGAAGAGAAGAGGTTGCACAGTGGAAAAAACACAGTTACCTATGAGGCCAGGCTTTTGAGGGCACTGATGTACAAGATCACTGGGTGGACTCCATAAATGGTGTGCCCCTATAGCTGAAATGAGAACTTTGTGTCTGTTCTTTTCTGATGCTTATAAGGTGGTGCTCACCCTGGTAGTCCATAGCAGTGTGGGTTTCTCTTTATTGCTTGCCTTTAAGGATTTTATCCCATATTGTAACAACATCAAGTGGAAAATAGAATATCTGCACAAAATTAACCTGCACCAGATAAGTAGGGGCATTCTCAGTAATAGGGCATGTTAAATACACCTTAATATGTGTTGACCAAGAACTTCAGAAATATCATAGTTTTATAAAATAATATATATAGAAAAATTATATTTTGTATGTATTTTGACCAAGATTCTTTTCATTGGTTGACAGTTGGAAAGAATTTGTTACCCACCTCTTCTAGCACAGAATTTGAAGAAACAGTTGTTTCAGTTCTCTATTTTGTGCCTCTGTATGAAATGTTTTTCTTCTGCTTTTTCCACAGTATTTCTAATGTGTTACAGACCATGTTTATAGTATATTTAAACACAAAAAAATGGCTTTATAATAAAAATCAGTCCTACAAAGATTAAAACAGTCCTACAAACATTGCCTTTTGCTGATCTGGTAATAATGCATGAGTATTCTGGCAGGTTGTATACCTAATGAAGGGACTGGGAGTATGTTCCAAGTATGTATATTAGGAGGGTACCTCAGTTTAGGCTTGCCCTTGCAGTAAAGTTCATTATGACTGGTCCTAACTGGCTTCAGAGGCACAGCTCACTGCTGCCTCTGCACCCCAGGTGCCTGCCTGCACTGTCCCAGTGACAGCTGTTGCTCTGCAGACCTGTTTGGTAGCAAGTGCTTAGTAACACAGTCCCATTTGCAGCCTGGCCTGTCCCTTCGATCCAAATACAATTCTTAAAGTACAGCAGATTCTTGTAAGAGACTGTGAATGTGATACTATATGATTTTCCTCAAAAAAACATGTAACTTCCATTTCATGCAAGATTTATGACTTACACCCTTAGATGGAAAAAGTCTTCAGTTTCCTCCTTGTGTTGCTATTCCTACATCTCTTAACACCTATCAGAAACCCTGTTTATTTGCTTAATTTCTTAACTTGGCGTCTCCATCACCTTGGGATCAGTCAGTATATTTTCTCAACAGTATCCGTGTAATTTTTCCACCATAGTACATGTTCCACAGTGAAGTGAGACAAAAACACCTTTCAGCTCTTTTACACAGTGTGGTTCTGTGCCCTGTGGCTGCTGTCCTGTTCATGTGTTCTGCCTCCTGAAGCAATGTGTGACCTGAAGTTTTTTAAGAAACGATCAATGTCTTTAACTCGTTTGCTTACCTTTGATACTGGCTCCCTGAAGAGCTGTCATGGGGGAATTTTGGAATCAGGCTGCATGTCCCTCAAAATCCAGTTTCTGTGCTGTAGTTTACCTGGAAAGAGAGAGGACAGCATTTAAAAGTTGCTCTATTACAAAGCAATTGAAAACTTAATCCTTCTAGAGAATTACATGGGGACTGAACAGGCCTGCAACCATTTCAACATACAGAAAATCAACTCTAACTATCCACTGGGAGAGAAACCTCTCAGGGCTGAGCATATTTTCTATAACTCAAGGAAGCGGCTGCAGGTTAGGTAATGTTACAGTTTACCCTAAACTTCCTATAACAGTAAAGTAAAATCACATTTAACAGTGTCAAGAATGGTAAAATGTTCTAGAGAAGCTAGAGACTGGTCAGGAGAGGTAGCAAGGTGTCTAGAGAGGCCTGCAGAGCTCAGTACTAGTTCATAAAGCCCCCGATTACGGTGATATTAAACATTTCCCACAACTGCTTCCCCGCAAGGAGACTTGTGACTTTGAGTTCTGTGTCTCTCCATGAAGCACAGCAGCAGGCTGTAAAGCACATTTCTAATTTACAGTGGAATTGCATTCTGTATTATGCAGCATAAACAGCATGACCTTTTAAAAAAAGAAGTTTTTAAAGTCATGCCACATAATGGTGCCTGAAGCGCAGCAATGGGCAATGACTTCGGGAACATCAGCCCTGGTTTTAATATTCATTGAGTGTATTCTGTAAAAGTCAGTGGGCAGTGCCTGTCCGAGTGTTGAATGCCCTCTAATGGAGGGCAATGTAGAGATGTTTCCATAGCTCTCTGGTGAAGTTCAGATACTCTAGCAGCTCCGGTACAACCAGGACATTGCTTTCATTGGGGCCCTGCCACCAGGATTAACCACGCA
Source organism: Psilopsiagon aurifrons (assembly GCA_025447955.1). Lineage (NCBI taxonomy): Eukaryota > Metazoa > Chordata > Aves > Psittaciformes > Psittacidae > Psilopsiagon > Psilopsiagon aurifrons. Next base: position 4,345 of record JAOEHY010052549.1, read on the forward strand.
AAGTACTTCATCTCTTTCTCACGTTCCATGGCCACACAGGGGTCAAGTACGAATAAATGGAGGTGACAGAGTTGGTTGGCCTTGGCACGCACTCCCCAATCCTGCCTGCCTCCAGGGCAGGCACAGGGCCCTCTGCTGCAGGGCTGGAAGGGAAAATAGTCATGCTTCCCGTGGATAAAATGTCCCCATAAAGGACGTGGTGTTGTGCAAGACGTGACTGTTGTAGAAGATGCAGCTAGAGGGCAGTCAACATGTCTATAATTTGCTTCGTCCTGCTGGAACAGATCAGACATACCAAAAAAGACACAAGAAAACCCTAGGAAAAATATCAATAGCGGCATTTTCCTTTTCGTTCTGCTTTTACCTGCTTTTCCTCCCTGAGTACACTGCACACCCAGACAACCCAAGGTTTCTGAGCAGCTTGGGTAATGCTGAACACCATAACTCCAATGTGGAGCTGCTGCGAGGGGGAAGTAGCAGAGCTGAGACAGAACAGAAAGAGACCTGGGACAGGTGCTTCCTCCTCTGCTGCATCAATGGATGCTTCTGCTTGGGGTCTGCTCCCATCACAACGGTATTATCCACCGTGTCCAACACAGTCTCTTCCTCAGTAAAAACCACCCTACTTCCCATGGCCACAGCATGCCAGGGCAGACAGCCCAAGCCCCTATTTTGTCCTAGAGAGTTGCCTGCCCCTCCTATGCCCAGAAGAGCTGTGTCCTGGGGTCATGCAGCTATCATCTTTTGCAGTGTCTGTCTCTTCCTCTAGAGGCAAGTGAGCATTTATAGCATCTCCAATTGCAAAGCACTTCGGTCATGAAAAATATATAAATGTTACAGCTAGTTTTATTACCGCCTTTATAATGAATTTAATGTTATCATATGTGACTTACACACAAAATACATTTTTAAAGGAAAGCACATGCATTTTTATTTTGAGAAAAGGGAGGACACCAAGTAGTGGCTTATGCTCCTTGGAAAATACAATAAAATCCACCTAAATTAACACCCTAAGCCAGCATGCTTCTTTTATCCACAACCAAAACCCACCGTTTTCATTTAAAAGAATGCAAACAGAAAACACTACCCAGAAAACTCTGGCCATGTTCCCAGGGAGCTGTGGAAGGCAAACTGCTGCAGATACACAGATTCCTAAGCAAGAGCCTCTGCTTTTTTTGGCATGAGCAAGGAGAAAGCTGGCCTCAGCCCTCTGTTACAGCATCAGTGTCCATAAGATGAGCAGCAGGAGATGCCTCCCACACACACATCATAACTGTACTGAGGGCAGTCTCTAGTTTTTTATTTGAACTAGCATCCTCTCTTGCACCTTGTCACAGAATCATAGAATCATAGAATAGTTATGGTTGGAAAGGACCTTAAGATCATCTAGTTCCAACCCCCCTGCCATGGGCAGGGACACCTCCCATTAAACCATGCCACCCAAGGCTATGTCCTTGCAGTGCATCTTGTGAAACGTTCTTGCCCTCAGACCTTACAGGGGCTTGCCTTATGTTGCAGATGACGAGATGTATTGTACTGCAGTGGGCAGATCATCTGTTTTTTCCAGTTAACCTTGCGGCAATTACAGCACACTGCATAAGAAAATGCCTCGAACTACTCTGCCAGCAGCCCACCTGCACTGGTGGGTGAACAGGGGAGGCACAAAGGGCCTGAGATCTGATTTACTTCATGCCCCACCTTGAACCCCCTTGGTGCTCAAATCCCTGTAGTTAATCAAGTATCTGCTGCCACCACCAGCAGAGCAGAGGTAATGGGTGCCAAGGACACTTGCGATCGGCTCCATAGTCAGAGCTAATAGAAAAGATTCGGTAATCAAAGGGCAGCTGACTTTACAGTAAGACAGATAAAAAAGATGTGTCAAAAAGTCTTCCTGTACAGTTCTGGAAGGAACATCGTTAGAGTCTTCCTTGGGGAAGTCAGGGGTGTTTCTACAGGGTAAACAAACCCCATTAGAAGATGGAGAAGGAGAGGAATGATACTTCTCTGAAAAAGCTTAAGTTATATACAAGAATAAAAGCTTACTTGGACAGCCTATTCCACAACAACTTACAACATCCCAGTTTAGATGCCCAAGTTCAAAACTTCCACACATCCATATTGGCTTTAGCCTCCACGTTCTTTCACAAGCACAGCAAAGCGCATCTCTAGGCTTTCCCTGCATATCCACTGCATTTAAATGGCAGCCGCAGGTAGAGGAGGCACACAATGCTGATGTTCATGTGTGCCCATCTTTGTCAGTGCCTGCATGAGGTGTCATGTGAGCCCTCATGAACCGCAGGCTGGCCTGTCTGAACAGGCATACATGGCTTTGTCACTCTGCTGGTGGGGGGACATGGACAATGAAAGCCAGCAGCAGCAGAAATTAACCTGGCTGGTGTCCTAGGGGAGGATTATGCAAGTGTGAAAATGGTGAAAATCGAGTTAGTGTTAAAATCCTCCCAGCTCCAATCAATTACACTGTAATCAGTAAGATAAGGATATCCAAGTGTGTGCACACAGTATGGAGACACCAGAGAAGCACTGAGGTGTAACTGATACAACACACAGCTGTTCTCGGGTCCTCTGCGCCTCATTTGGACAATGCAACTTACTTATCACTCCCAGAGAAGCCATTCCTAAATAATGCAAAAGAGGCTTTCAGTCCTGACAAACCTTTAGGCTTTAGTTTCAGCAAAACAGCTCTTTTTTTGACCGATGCTTTTCCATAAAGTAGAAAAATGGAGACACTTGGACTCATTTTCCAAAGAACCTTTTGATGAGCATAATTTTCCTAGACCTTGCCTGAATTTAAACTAATGAAGCCCATACAACAGACTTTGCCAAATCCAACAATTCAGACCTGAATGTTTCTATTTTGGGGGTTCTTCCCCTAAATTCAGTATAGTTTATAGCTCAAACTGAAGCCCAAAGAAGCCAATTAAAAAGTTCCCATTGAATTCAATGAGCTTCAAATCAGCACCTTAGAAAACAACCATTTTCACAGGCTATTTCAAGCCATCCAAGAGCAGCTTCTTGAAGGCACTGGAATGCTACAGCCCCAGTCAAATTCAGTGATAAAACCCCGTGTTTCCATCCACTTGAAATGCTGTGTAGAAAACAGCTAACCTCCTGGTTTTCCCATGGTGCAACCCCTGCACATTAAGAAAACGTTGCTGTTGCACAATGAGAGGGAGAAGTCGGCAGGGGATCCTGATTCCAAACCCAAACCCAGCTAGGCACAGCCCTCAGCAGCAGCCCACACAGCCTCCTATCCACGTAGCACAGGATCACCCCTGCGGTGCAGTCTCAGCCCTGAGAGACACATCCCGACAGCCACCCCACTGGGAAGCATGAGCACCAGGTTTTCTTCTGGAACATGGGAATCCACTCAACACCACAAACTTGGAAACTTTCTGGGATGAATTTACACACTGGCTCTGAGCAATCTGAGCTTTGCCCTCTGCTGCACACAAGCATCTGCTTCTCTGAATTCCAGCCTTTCTTGCTGCTTACCTTCTCCTTCCCCCCAGCTCTGTGTCTAGGACCCTTGCCATCCTGTGTCACAAGCAGGGAACAGGTTGACTAACAGCTTTTTATGAGTCAGTCTTATTTTATAGCCCTCTTTCCCGTGGGAGAGGGCAGAAGGAGTTGGCTAACACTCAGATCCTGTTGGGTTGAACTGTTTTCTAACAACCGCCTTCCAAATTAAAATGAACAGAGCTCGGATTTTTCTTAACTGCATTTCTCTGGTGCCTCACAAAGCTCTTTGTGTCCTCCTGCACTGATTCACGGCCGCTCAAGCAGCCGGCACACAGAAGCACAGGAGCTCTGACATGGCGTATCTGATTTTCTTGCGCTGTCAATAGTATTTATCACTGCAGCTCCCATGCTGAGCAGGAGGGCCTGCTTCTCCATCAGAGCTGAGGGACAGGGGTTCAGAGCGCACATAAATCCTTCACTCTTCCCCTGCAGAGCGGGTCAACGCAGGTTGCATTTATAAAACAAAAAGGACCACGTCTTCTGATGGCTGTCACCCAACTGCTCCTTCAGCCATCATGATCGCAGATAACCACCACTCTGCCGAACGGCAGCCGGGCGGCTGTCCGAGGGTACGAGGCAGGTGAGGAGACAGTTCCATTAGGAATCAGTGCCTGATTTATCAAAGGGGCATTACTCTTTCCCTGGCAGCACATGCCTTTGGGTAACCTTCAGGGAGGGGTCGGGCGGCTGCTGTAGTGCTCCCGCCGTGCTACAGAGGGTGCTGCTACGCCAGGTTTGGCCTGGCGGGGCGTTCCCGGGGAGGCGGGGACGGCCCCGGCCGCATCCTCGGGACTCGGGTGTCGCTCCTGGGTCGCCGCCGTGGGCCGTAGCGTTAGAAATGAGGCCGAGCGGATGGCGGGAGCTGACAATCACTGCAGACACAAAGCGTAATAGAATAGTCCCTGTTTTCTCCCCAGCCCACGCTAGAGTTCGCTGCTCCTCCTGGGTGGAGAAGGAAGATAAAAAGGGAAGCAAAAAACGAGTGGTGAAAAGCAGTAGTCCAGAGCAGCTTCTGCCCTGAAGAGATCACTGCTCCCTCAGGTCCAGTGCCGGCCTGTCTTTGGCTCCCCAGGAGCTTCTTGCTGCTGTTTTCCCTGTATTTAAGAGAGGCAAGGTCATGCATGGGCAGGCACCAGGGCTTTTACGCCACTCCTCAGCATCACCACCAGCCATGGGGAGGCAGGGATGGGGAGCAGTTTTGGGTACCAGTTGTCTTCACCCCAGCAACACAGACATTTCTGTGCACCACTGCAGCCTGTCACACCTCTTGCACCCTTAGATGGGTTTTGGCTTGGAGAAGAACCTGCCCTTAACTGCTGACCTAGATGTATCTGTACAGTCCAGGGAATGACTCTGACTTGACTGGAGCTCCTCGAAATCTGTGCTACTTTTACCACAGGGAGTGTTTACATGCATAAGCGCACCTCCCCAGCCCTCTGTACTGCACCCTTACAGTGGTGTCCAAGACAGGAATCACCCTTCCTGCAGAGATGGGGAGCAGCCACAGCTTTTCCCAACGTAGCCAGTGGGACCTTCTTTTTTGCCACTCTTAGATGCCTCTTGGCCTTGGCCTGCTCCTACCCAAGAATCAAATCAGAGTTTTGACAGACATAAAACACCAGTAACAAGAGTTAATGTCAATGGAACAGTCAACAAAATATAAAGGTGTTAGAGTGGGATGGAGTTTCTGGGAAGGGAGGTGTGGGAGCCCAGCCCTCTGCCTTTGTGCTCAGTCCAGGGCAGAAAACACAGATGCTTCCCTGATCTTGTGAAATGCCTGTGAGTGAGCGTGTGTAATGTACTGTGAAATTCTTGTGACTTGCTAGGTTATAAAGCTGGTTATAAGAAAATTTAATAAAAAAAGAAACTAGTTTATCTCCTTGTGATAATTTCTGTATGGCTTTAGGGTCTCATTCTCACTTCCTTTCCGTGCCTAGAGAGGTGATCCTAATGCTCAGTGTAAAACGTACAGATTCCCTAAAGGGAAGTTGAAAGAAAATCTCTGCTTCAAATTCAAACCTGACAGTACATATCACATCAGGGGATCCCTTTTATCAGCAGGATATTCAGAAGGGATGAATGATTTACTCACATAATCTCTTAAACCTTTCACTTGCAGAGCCTGAGATAGAATTTATAGTGTTTTTATCATTTGGACCTAAGAAAAAAACCACCCAGTAAAATTCCTCTATGAAATCTGAAGCCCTACTCATTGATTTTGTAGCTGATGAAATTTCAAAGGAACATGTTTTTTCCTAGATGGAGTAACAAACAGGCCTCTGCCTTGGCTTTGGTGTTTTCTTATGTCAGAAATCAGATAATTCCTCCCTAAAGAGACATGTCAAATAGATACTGCCTATCTTTTGCATTTGAAAACAATGAGGATGTGTATTAAACTCCCGTCATTTAAGACTGCACCAATTCATTTCTCAGATTTCCATTTGCCAGATAGATCCATATTTACAGAAGAAGCCTAAACAACTAATGCTTTCATTCCGAGCTTAACCCGAAAAATCATCTTTGTCTCCAGGATGGTGAGAAAAACAACATCTGGGACAACATTTCTGCCATGTAGCTACTCCAGGGAAGTAAACCAAAAGTAGACTGTGATGTTTGACTTCCCCTCCTAAAATATTTTTGCATGTCTGATACGTTCCTCCTTTATTTGATGAAAATATAATCTGTCCAGTTTTGCTTATTGTGTTGTATTGATAGAGTGGTACCACTTTTTTTATTCTTCTAAAGGTATTCTTGAATTAAACTGGGGAAATGAGCCCAGAATGACAACGCAGAACAGATTTTCATCTCATTTCCTGGCACTGTTTTGTTTGCTGTTTGAACCTAAAACCACTGGGCATTAATCTGGGGTGAGAACTCATTCAAAGAAACACGTAATACTAATTACTATTTCTTCATTTGAACTTAAGGAGGTGTCGGAGGCAGGAGGCAAATGAGCATGAGTAGACTGGTAGTCAACACATCAGAAGCATCCAGAAGTACAAATCAGAGCTACGAAACCTGAGATTTCAACTTCGGTGTTGGTGAATGTTGGGCACGTCTGTGAAATAATCTCCGGTAGGTTGTCCACTGATGTGATCTGGTTAAGAGTGCCCAGTTTTCACCTCAGGCCACACTTCTGTCAAGCCCCATCCAGTGTTCCTAGGGGGAAAAAAGGGATAAGTTTATGCCTCACCTCTACTACTGTGTTTTACAATGAGAGCACCATACAAGCTGGTGATTTGCTCAGCTAGGATATCACTGACCTCTGCAAGGCAGCAGTGCTCCCCAGACACTAAGTTATGCTTACACTAACCCAGTGCAAGCCCCAGTACTTCCATCCAATTCAGCAAAACACAGTCCAATTTACACCAGTATAATTTTACACCTTCTTTACACAGCAGGATTTGACCCTGTGGAACAGGCTCTGCAGGGGCAGATCCTCCATGGATATAAGTTACCGTGGCTCAGTTTGCATTGCAGTGCCAAATTTACTTCTTTCCATTTAGTCTGTGGCCCAAGGTCAAGTTAAGAAAATATTTCACTGTCATAATCATTCCCATAAAATCCACAGCACTTTGTATTTGGCAGCCAATGTCATTTCCCATGCCTTAAGAAGCTGGCATTAATTTCCTGACACTGAACAAAGACAGATTCATTTACACATTTTCCTGACTGCCAGTTTCTTTGCCTCCTGCATGTGAATCCCTGCAATCTGGCACGGTCCTGAAGGAGCCTTCCTGGGCACTACTCTAGCACTAACAATAACCATATCTCCATTTAATGAGGATTAGTGGCAGTTTCTGCCTTCAACCTGAGGAGCAAGCCTGGTGACAATGCCTCCTGAGAGCTCCTTGCTCTTGCCTTTTCTCTCCCAGAGCACTCCTGTCCTCATTAGAGAGCAGAGGTGGGGATCTCACAGGTGGGTCATTTCCAGCCTGCCATCATGTGTCAGTAACTCTGCAGCTGGATAATGCCATGTGGTTGTACAGCCCTCAGGATCAGCTTAGTGCTTCAGGTACAAGAACGCGCAGCAGCTTCCCTCTCTGAGCATCCTGCTGATACAGCAGAGCCCCATGCAGAGCTCCTCAGGGAGAAACACTGCCCCGTTTCTCCCATCTGAAATGAAACCCAGGCTGGGTGCAGCCAAGCGGGAGCATTGGCAACACCAAGGGCATTGGTGTGTGATAAAGGCTCTGGGTGGGTGAACTGGCTCAGGACAGGACACCTACAAGAGGCACTGGAGGAAGCCTGGCCTCCCCAGGGCGGGTGCCACAGAGGAGTCAGGCTGGGGCCTGGGGAGGACTGTGGAGGAGCCAGGATGTGCTCCTGTGCCTCCAAGGCACCTGGCCTCGGCTCTGCCTGCAAATGCAGTTGTAACAGCCACCTCCTTTCTTCTTCACACAGAAAGAAGTATTTCAGCCTGTGACATGCAGCTAATATCCTCAGCTGACATTGGTTTGCCTCGCTCCCCTGAAGCAGTGAATACTTATAGTAGCTAATAACCAGCATGCATTTCATATCCTCCTGATTATTTCCCACAGATATTTCTGTTTGTTTCCTCACAGCACTCAGTAGGCTGAGTGTCTTTTTCATGCAACATGCTTAGTTCTCACCATACATTTTTCCCTGTGGGTTTGTTCATCTCTACACATCGTGAGTTCCCATCATGATCTCTCACTAGTTTAAACTGGGCAGTGGCAAAATTACCTGAAATGCATTTGTGCCACCCTGATAAAGAAAAAAAAAACCACCAACAATTACTCTATTCAAGTCAGATAATTCTTCACCTCCATCACAACCACAGAGCCATGATGGAAACAGCAGTGAGGAGCCTCCCACACACTGGCCAGTGCTGCAGGATTTCAGTAAAATTTCCCATTTCTCAGGATATTAAGTTTGACTGCAAGGAAATCAGACATCATGTAATTGCACTCCAGCACTGGCGCAGAGCTCATAAAACATGCCGTAGCCTAGAAGCTTGCTCAGAGGCGCACATTTAAGTTTCAGAACAGACAAGTACAGCATGGGTGCGATGGGGACAGAAAGAGCAAGGGAGGAAGATGAAACCATAGCATAAGGAGGCAGAGCCTGATGTTAAAAATACAAACTTCCTGAGCAGGGAAGGCCAAATGGAGATGAGGCCGCTGATGCACACCATGCTCCACTCTGCTCCTTTGGCCCCAAATAGGGCTTGTCTGTGGCTGGGGACACGAACAGGGATGCCCTGAGTTGGGAGACAACTCCCAGTGGGGTGGTCAGCCGGTCTTCTGTCCCCGCCAGGGATGAGGATGTAGGACCTGAAGTATGCAAGCATTAAGGGCAGGTTCTGAGTACAGAAGCAGCTTATAGTTATCTTTACTACGCCCCCTATGCCATTACCCTCTCTGGCCCAAGGACAGGGTGAAGCAACTGCAAATGAAGCAATGGAGCCCTCAGGCTGAGATCTGTGTGGCATGTAAGCACCTGAACCTTGCCGTTTCAGCAAGAGATTTCCAAATATCTTTGGGAATCTCTGACTTAGAATATGGCTTGCTGAGACACCACATGAAAGCACACACATGCAGTGGGGGTATATCACTGCTATTACAAGGTTGCTTGCCCCTTTGAAGAGCGAGGGATGGCCAGGCTACAGTTCCAAGGACCAAACGGCAGCATCCCGACCCCTGCCAAGGAGGCAGACCCTTACCGTCTGCTTTGAGCCTTGGAAATAGGCTGCTGAGCTGAGTGGGCTGTTGGCAACACATTTTAAATGGCTGGGTTTATTGTCCATCTTAAACCCTCTCTTCTGCCTCTTGGCTGTTGATTTGAAAACTATTGCTATCATGAAACTGAAATTGGGGTTTGTCTATTCCTACACCAGTTTTGCTGTTATATGCAATGCTAGGCCTGATCTCGCCAAGTCCTCCACCACTGTCAATTGTGAGGTAAAAAGCACTGAGGTAAAAACACATGGGGATGAGGAAGGGATTTCCATTACAGAGCCCAGGCTTATGGTAGACAAAGAGACCACTTCATTATGTGCTCAGGAAGCATAAGAAGGTCTCATCACACAGCTTGAGTGGTCGTTCAGATCTGAGATGGGGCTGTACATGAGGGCCAACACCCACTGGATGCAGGCCAGTGGGATAGAAGGATGAGATGAGAGCAAACCTCACAAGCCAGCAGGACCAAGTCTGGAGCACAGTACAGCTGCTCCTGGTGGACACCAGGGTGCTAGGACTTCTCTTGACTTTGGCAATTGTTTTTACAACTTGCCATGTCAGGGCAGCCTCCCTATATATCTGATCTCAACAACCCTTTTGCTACTTTTGGAGAGCTTATCTCTCTAATTGGGATAGCTTTCATCACAGAGCAGCAACACCCACCTCAGTTTTTATGGGGGTGTTACAGCAGAAGCTGACAGAGGTGTTGGGAAAACCGATTATTTTAATAGAGTTTTGCAAGTATCATACCCCAAGGCGGGTTTTATGTATTCTGTGCTCATTTGCAGTAAATAAATCTATTTTCCCTTGCCCCTTTCCTGAGTTGTTCCCTTTGAAGCTGCCCCCCCTGTATTTAGTCACTGATAGGAGCTCCTCTCCAGGAGGAAATTCCCAGCTGGACATGGGCAATGATTTGCTGTTTTAGGTGGGAAAAATGGGTACAAGTATATAATTCAGCTCTGAATCATGATGTCCTAGGGATTTAGCGAGGAAATCTATCCACACATATGAGCATTGAGGACTTAGAATCACGTTGTGGGGGCTGCCTGGTGAATGTGCAGGGAGCCGGGGTGAGGGGAATCCCCCTGGTGATTTGTAGGTTTGGAGGAGGAGGACGGGAGCTGCTGAATGCCAGGAATTTGATTTCTGGCTGCAGCTGTTTATTCCATCCCTTACTGTTCCCCCTCACAAGGCAAACCCACGCCTTCTGAAGGGGCTACAGCACGCACTGCTTATTTTTACCACATCACAGAAACATCTGACTTGGCTCTCTCACTGTATTTTTAGTGCTTGCCAATTCTGACACCTCAGATGTAAAACTTTGCGACCATCCTCTGCCTAGCTTTTGCTTTTCAATTAGATTTTCCCCCTAGCAACAGGACGTGCCCCAAAGTGTTTCTGATGAGAGCAACCCCCATCTTAACAAATGAGAAGACCTTGGCTCTGCATGATATATGCTTTAGTTAAAGTAAACAATAACATTCGTATTTTCCTGCAGACTGCACCAGAGCACTGGTCAACCATTCAGTAAGTAGCCCATATTTCTTCTTGCAATTTATGGCCTTGAGATGGACAGGAGCTAATATAAATGTCCTAAGCTTTTGTGAAGGATGCTACAGGGCATATGATGGCTTTGTAGTTACCCATGCTGAGCAGATACACAGTTCACTGATCTGTTAAGCACTTCTGAGATCATGCTGTGTGTAAAAAAATACTATGTACTTGTAAATGTCAAGAGGAGTTACTGGTATTTATATATAAGAAACTGGTTTACTATTTCCAGTTCTGTAGAGCAAATACACTGTATTCTTTAGGGTTCAGCTCCAGCAGCTCAGTAGTTACCGTGTGGATCATGTTTGTAAGGTTGTAAATTGATTGAGATGACCCCAGTGACTCAGGGCCTTCTGGAGCCCAAGGAAAGGTAAGTGACATTTAGCAGTGGGAAAGAAAGCAAAGCAAAGGAAAGAAGGTGATTCGTAATATGATAATAAGAAACAAATGTGCATTTAATCAGTTGAATTTCATAAAGAACTTGATCTTGCAAGCTCTCTTTTGCAAAATGTGCCTGGGCGTATGAGTTTGCCTTTTAGCGCTGAACACCACACAGCCCGCTAACAGGACTTGCCAAACACGGGATCAAGTCAAGCAAGAAAAGGAAGGATCAAGTCTGACAATAAACATGCGTTCTGGAAATCATGGCTCCCTAATTTAATGCATCAAGTGGAAGGCTTTGCATTTTAATTTATTGGCTTCCTTTTAATTGACCAGATTATTTCCACCTTGCCATTTGGCAGGTAGGTCACTGCTCCTTTTCATAGCATTAATGAACTAATTCCACTTTTCCCCTTGTAATTAAAAGTGCGACTTACAGAGATCAAGTTTATAACTTGGCTTGGTGTACAATAAAATTTACTCTTTATTAAATAAGATATAACATCACTTCCCATACCAAAAGGAATTGGTTTTCTTCCTATTTCTCCACTAGCAAAAGCATTAACAGAAAAAAAATAAAATCCCCTGAACCCTGCACTTTTCAATTGGTAATAAAGCTGGGTAAAATAAGATTACCAGTGAACTCCTGAACACCCACAGTCTCCCATGGGCACAAGAAGCTCAACTGCAAATGTGAAAGCAATTGAAAGTTTCATATTATCAGTGTTTTATGCGCTAATCAAGTTCTTTCATGATCAGGTCAAAAGGCAAGACTTGGAAGTATCCTGCAACTTTAGCTGAGGAGAAGGCACTGCAACTGGTGCATTAGCTTTAGCTGCTTGCTTTAAGAGAGGCTGAGGGAACATCATGACATGCTTACTGCAACCAGCACTGCGGTGGGCTGATTTGGGACGTGCCGCACTTTTAAAAGCTCATCTTAATTCTTAACTTGCCTTCTGAAATCACTGTGCTTAAATGCAAGCTTTGCCTGATTTTAAATGCTGTTGCCCATCGAACTTGTGTAATGGAACTTGATTCTGGTAGAAGCTGGATCTCACTGGTTGTACTGGCTAGAGATACACAGCTAAGGTGTGAAACTGGAACTGAAGCAGGAGGAAGAGGAAGAAGCAGGGGGCTTTCTACAGGAGCAGGGCTGGACAGATACTACAAATGACTGTCTGAAAGCATTGTTTTGTATTTCTAATGAATGGACTGCAATCATGCTGAAGGCTCTTTCTGTTCTGATGTTAAACCCTGATGACTAGTGAAATTAGCTGTCTAAAAGACACCTAGAAATTGCATTTCAAGTACACAGGTACACATCATATCAACACTTCCTCCCACCAACTTAAAATACTCTTATGTATGTGCTGGCATTGTCCAATCCACTCAGAGATTGAGAGAAAGAGAACTCTTTTAAGATGTATATGATCTAACTGCCAGGCAGAAAGAAATGAATATGCTTCATGAGCTCTAACATCTCATCTACCTGCAAGTTCTTCAGTGTGTGAGGTAGGGGAGAGTCCGTGTTTTCCTACTGAATCCCATGCCTTTGTCTAGCAGTGAAGGTAGCTACCACAGTGCTTGGACAGGGGATGCAAAGTGAAGGAGAATTGTAAGGATGGCTGAGAAAAGAGGGAAAATGAAGGATAGGAGAAAGGGGGTGCTGAAGAGTTAGAAACTAGGGTACTAGTGCTGGCTTGGGAAAATAAGTACCCCAGTCATCAGAATTACAACTGCCCGAGTACAAACGTGCCTGACAGCCCTCATCCCTTTCTGCTGCCAGAGCAGAGCTGCCACGTGCAGCTGAAGCCCAGCTGTTACAAAACAGTGGTTTTGCTTTCTACAGATTGCAGATTTTTTCCCCCAACAAAGAAATAGGCAAACACTTAAACATATAAACCAGCCTTAGGAGTCATTCTCTGTGCATCTGTGAGACTGAGATGAATTCAACAAGACTGTGAATAAAAATACAGCAACTGGTATTTCTAATTCCATTTCTCAGTGGAAAGCTTCTAGTAACAGCTAATAACTAAGTCATACTAATCAACTCAGTGACAAAACCTCTAAAGTATGTAATATAACAGTTTCTGATTTTTTTTAATGGAACTTACATGTTGCAATCTCCTACTTTACTGTCATAAAACTTTATAGTCTTCTCTTTGTCTACTGAGATTTCAGGTGTTTAACCACTGACTTCCACCCAAACATAGTCTGAAGCAACAATAATGCTATCCATGTGCTACAGTAAATGAGCATTTCAGCTTGGCTGGCAGTGACAGCTTTTACATACAGCAGTCCAACTTCTGTCCTCAGCTGGTGTAGCTTCACTGTGATGTTCATGGTTTGTCAGTGGGATTACTTCTGATATACTTCAGCGTGACTGAGGAAAGAGTTTGGCCTGATTTATGTATGTTTATGGAGAGAAACCTAGAGGATAATGTCTGTTCTTGTTTAAAGTATAGCAGGAATTACAGTGTTGCTGAAGAAAAGCATGCAAGCCGTGACTGCAGCCAGCAGTGACGTTGGCTATGGCACACCATCCTCAGGCTCTTCTTAACATGCTGGGAAGTTTGCTACCTTGCCCACTGCCTGCAGGACCAAGGCATGTTACAGTATTTATGTTAAATGACTTTTCAATTCAACTTTGACCCAGAGGCACCTCTGGAGAGACAGCGGTGGTGGAGGAGGAGGGACAGCGTTTGGGAACCTGAAACAATTACAGCTGTTTTGTGCTCTCCGAGCACACCTCTGCCCATGCACTGCCTGTGTTATGTTGAAGCCTGGAAAGTTTGGTAATAAAAACACAGCAGTTCAATTAAATAAACTCTCCAGGCATAGGCCTGTAACAAAACTAGGGAGTCACCTAAACTCATTACCAGTCCTGGTTGGACATACATTTGCTGCAATGATAAAGAGTCTTTATGGATAACTATAATTTATTTTCCATGTTTTATCTTGTAAGAATGGTTAAGAGACCCTTCTAGCAAGCAGAGTCCCACTCGCCATGGGGAAATCTTCACTTGCTAAAGTTCTCCTCTTACACTCCATATTTCCTTTGGGTAGTAATAGAGAGCAGCCACAGCACTAAGTGCCATTATGTATTATTGCAGCCCCTGCTAGAACAGCCCCAGTCAAAGGCCTAACAGTTCTTTCAATAAAATAACTTGCTTAAAGGGTTTGGAACCTGATGATTCCAAAAAATTTTGTTGAGACTGAAACTTTGTGCTCTGGCACTAGAGAATGGCAAAAAATAAATTAATAACTGAAAACAGAGCTTGACAGTGTCAAGGTAACAATGCAGAGATAAGGAAAACAGAATTGAGCTGGAGCTGCCTTACAACCGAAGGAATTTATTCCTTGAAATCTTTGTTTAGATTTTACCAGCATGCTCTGTGTTCCCCCAGTTTCCTGCAGCTATGCCAATAAAGACTAGCGTGTCCTTTTCTCCTGAAAGTCTGGGGGTGTTTTGGGTAGGAGAAGCCAGCGTTTGCCTTCCACCACGTTACATTCACATGTTCTAGCTCCAAGTATCAGCTCTTATTATTTACTTAACAACAGCAATGTGCAAAATGGAGGCATCCTAGCTTGAAAGGAGCAGCTTAAAACTCTTATGTGCAGACACACATACTCCAAAGTGGCTTTTCACCATCTGATAGACCCTGCTTACTTCTTTGCCGCCAGTGAAGATCAGCCAAAGCTTGCAGCACACCACCACCACAACAGACCTAGGCCACCCCACCCAACTTCTTACTTACCCACCCCTATGACTGAGCTGATCCTGGACACCTACAAAACCCACCCACAGCTTTTCCATACAGAATAGTTACCCACTAGTTTCCCACTCCTTGGGTATCACCACTCTCCCTAGATTCCTGAGTTGGGGTCAGCTGTAGTCACCAAGAAGCCTGGTGACAAAACAGAAATACCTACTCCAAAGCAATAAGGCAGGTTCCCCTGTTTGCATCATCAACAAGTGAGCCTAGTTACATGATTGGAAACAGCCTCTGGGCACCCAAGGGACGCACATGATGGGAGAAAGGACAGTGCACAAGGCATCTGCTGAGAAAACGTGTCTCTTGCTGCCTGTGTCTCTTGCTCTCAACAGCCTATGTACCATGGGCAACCTGGACCCAGAGAGGCAGCTGCCCAATGGGCATATAACCTCAGTACAGGCTTAGTATGGTGCTAGTGTGGTACATTTGTATGGTAGAAACAAACTGTGTAAAATAAGGTTTCAGGAGGTTTTTGGTGCAACTGCCAGGCACCCAGTTACTTTGATTTTGAGGTAGTTTATTTCAGCCTAACAGAAGCATAATCCCGATCCAGAGAAAAACAAGTTGGGATGTAAGGGTAGTACAAAAGGAGGTTTAAAATACACCCTTGGCCTTTCCCTGGAGGGTGATCACTTACAGTCTAGTAGTAAGAAAAATTAGAACCCACTGATGGAAAAGGAAAGTAAAAACTCAAAGTCAGCGCACACCGCTGATTTCTGTTGTTTCCAGATTTTCTGAGCCCAGTTAGTCTGCCTGCAAATCTATAGAGAGATCTTATAATTTTATTAGAGCATCCTCACAACTGTGTCGCTGTGCCTCCATAAAAGCACATTATGGTCTGGGTTCAGTGCAAGTAATTAGCAGCAGGACCCCTGCAGACATGTTTGAAGGTGTCCCTGTCAGCTCAAGAGTTTCTCACAGAATTTCCTACGGCAAGACCTCCCGGTTCTCCTCAAACCAACTGTCAAACTGCAGCTTTTACAGAGGAATAAAGATTTTGGGTAAACAGGTTTCATTCTGCTCCCGAGTACATAGGATTATCCAACACCTTTTCGCCTATCTTCTAGTACCATGCAGGTACAGGCAGGACCTGAAACCAAGCCCAGTCCTGTTCAGAGGAATCAGGCAAGACACACTGAGCTACTTCAAGTCCTACACCAGATGTGGGGCAGAATTGTCTGTGCCTTCCACAAAGACACCAGCAGAAAGCCTTTTCCCTCCTTGTTCCCTCACCCATTTTGTTTCTTTCTGGTTTTCTAACAGATTCATTAATACAGGCACTGGGCCAGGCTGGAGCAGAGGAGAGAGGTGACAGAGGTGACCAGGAGGTGGTCGGGGAGGACCTGGCCCTTGCAGCTGAGGCCACACTGTAACTTGGGGAGGAGTTCATCACATGAGCAGGCACCATGGAAGGAAAACGTTGTGCTTAAGTACAGTAGATATTAAAAAGACTTAAAAGTAAGGAAATTAAAATCTTTAGACTCAGCATGGAGGCTATTCAAGAAACTTGAACGCAATCATGAAGAGCACAAAAAAGGAGGTGTGCATGGAGGGGGGGAAGTGAGGCAGGAAAGTGTGGGAGAAAGCAATAAAATGGTGAAATGGCAAGTTATTGTTCGAGCCGAACAGGTGCCTTTCAAAACCATGAAACCCCAGCCCAACTGAAGTGAATAGAAAGGGAATGCGAGCTAGAACAAATAAAATGCCAGGGCATGAAAGTCAAGAAGGCTGAGAGTGATTAAGAACAGCCAATAATGAAAGACGTAAAAATAAATAACTAGAAATTCTTTTAGCAAATCACCTGGTTTAGTGGGGATTAGGAGGAGATAGCAGAGGAGCTGCATGATTTCTTTGCGTCAGGGAGAATTTAAGACACCTACTGCAGCTGCAGCCTTACTCATTCCTATGCTGAGAAGCTGTCAAAAGAGTGATAATGAAACAGCCCAAAACACTAAACCACCTGGGTGCAGGCAGAGTGGCACACTGCTTATAAAGCCATGCTCCAGCGCAAAAGGCTGTGTTTTTCCCCTGTGGTTGTTAGTGTTGCCATAGGAAGCATGAGCATGTTTATTGGTGTGAACTGGAAAGGTTTGAGTGATAACACAGGGCAAGATGATTCATATTAGCACTCTCTCAATAGCAATTCTATCCAGGAGACAATAACTGCCATCCAATATTGCTTTGGTGGTCCAGAAGTGCACAAATCTCCTTTCAAGAATAAAGCACAGAATCCTTCAATGGGCAATCCATACTAAAAAATTGTCCAGAATGGCTATGTAAGTAGTGTGTTTTAACACCACTCACCTTACTTCTTGTCTGCTTTACGTAACAAGTACCTGACCTCAATATCCAGTCTGGAAATGAAACCTGGTTATGAGACATCTTAAAATCCTCTGCATACATCTGGCAACATTAGTTTATTGGTAAATTCACATGAATGTGAGCTTGGCCACTGCACTGATTATACTGCATAAGGCTGCATAATGCATCTTCTGTACCCCCTAGATGGTCTAGAAATAAAGCTATCACTTATCAACAATATTAAAAAAGCAATATGAATTCGTAGATGAAGAAAATCCTGCCAGATGTAGGCAGACAGGCATGCTGTATATCTGTTGTCACCCTGATTTCAAATAAGGTGAAATGAAGAAAAGGTGAAACAGACACAGAGCATTTGGTCTGCATATTTGAAGAAAATAAGGGTTTCTGCATAATAACTTGAAGTCCTCATAGTTGCAGCATTTGGATTAAGTTGTGGTGGCCGCAAGGTGTGATTCAATTTGGTTTTTAAATTCCATTTTGCCACACTGTAAAAACAAAGTCACTGCTACATGTCTCTGTAAAAATCAAAAGGTGGAGTGGGTAGGCAAACGTGGGTAAAATATTACTCTGGTGGGTCTTCGCCTAATTTGAAGCTGGCCCTGTGGCTGTTCCTTGGCTCTTCCCTA
>JAOEHY010052550.1:0-25024 GCA_025447955.1 Psilopsiagon aurifrons
GCTGCCGCTCCCGGGGACGGGGGCTTCGCCGCCGCCGCGGAGGAGGGAGGGGGAGGCAGGGAGCCCCGGCAGTCGCCCCTCCACACCGCAGCGGTGGCCGCGCAACGGCTCTGCCCGCGGGCGAGCGGCTCCTCCTCGGTGCTCCGGCGGGGTAGGGGCGGGAGCCGGCGGCTCGGCCGTGCCTGCGCTGCGGGCTGTGGCGAGCGGCGCCGCTCCGCTGGGCGGGCGGGTAAATGGATCGCCATTCCAGCTACATCTTCATCTGGCTGCAACTGGAGCTGTGCGCCATGGCCGTCCTGCTCACCAGAGGTGAGGCCGCGACGGGGTGCCTGGCGCCGGAGGGGACCCGGGGGCTGCAGGAACCCGGCGCCTGCGGGGAGCCGCGCCGGGGAAGCGGGACGCCTGAGGCGGCCTGGTGCCAGAAGGGGAGAGGGGCGAGGAGCAGCGACGGGCCCGGTGGAGCCGATCAGGCGGCGGCGGTGTCAGCGCGGCGGGGCCGCGGCCGCCCCACGGCGAGGCGAAGGCGCGGGTAGCGGCGGGGCCTGCGCTGAGGCGGGAGCCCCTCGCTAAACCGTTGTTGACGGGCGGTGGCGAGGAGCCGTCGAGTCTGCGCCCTCCTGTCCCGTCCCGTCCAACCTGGCCGCCGGTGCCAGTCAGTCGGAGAGCGGGGACCCGCGGTTGTCAAAGCAGGAGCGGCTCCCGGCCGCGGGGCGGGGGCTGCAGCCGGGGTCCGGCCGCCCGGGGAGCGCCTCCGGGCAGAGGCGACCCTCTGGCTGCTTATAATCACCGAGCTGCGGGGAGAAGGTTAAGGGATAGGTTAGCGCGGTGATGATGTGCGACGGTATTTATTTATTTTGGAAGGCAGGCTGTAATTAACCCTAAATAACAGCCCTTGCAGTGTGCAGGGGGGAGCCGGCTGGCCCCATCAAAGCGGGCAGAACAGGGAGTGACTGAGTGATGTGAAGTCGCAGATACTGAAACTATGTGCCTGATAATGATATAATTAGGGGATCACAGACTTCTGGCTGCTGCTGACTTCAAAAGCTTTAAGAGAAGCCTGCAGTCTCTCCTGTAGCCATCTTGACTAAAAGCAGACATTTTTCTTTAATAGCTACATACAGTAACAAGAAAGAGGAGGGAACAGAAGGGCATTGTTCAGTGTTTCAGAATACTAAATACCCTTTCTGGCTTTTTGCATAGCACAGGAAGAAACTTTATGAATTGACAGAAATACAGTTTTAATACAGTAATACAAAGTCCATTCTGTTTCACCGAGAATGTGGCTTTAATTAAAAAGCAGTTGAATTAACCTGATGACTAGCCTCTCAGATTTTGTTTATAAGATTGTCGTAAAACAATAAGATATAGAATTTTAAGCGTGATTATATAAACACTTAAAATGGAAGTATGTGTGTTATTTCACTTTCTTCTTGTGCTGTACTGAGGCTCAATGAAAGGACTGTCAGCCCTGGTGCTGTTCCTTGTTTGCATCTTATTTTTAACTCATAAAGTTAGGAAATGGTGAAATGTTGGAGGGTTTTTTTGTTGTGAGGTGTGTTTTTTGTTTTTTGTTTTTTTTTTTTTGTTGAGGGTTTCTTTTTTTTTCAGAGAGATTGGGGGAAGACCTCACATAGAATGCTTAGAAAATGATTGAGTCTTTTTTTCCATAGCATGCTGGATGGCAGTGTGTGTGTGAATGCACAAAAAATTAGGTTACTTGGTCTAAAAGCCCAAGGGAATTGAACTGGAGACAGTGAGACACTCCATCATTTGGCTTCTATTAAGCAGAGTTATTAAGGAGCAGTGAGAACTTCAAGGCCTGGAGCCTGGAGTAGCATTTGGGGAAAGTGTTGAGGTAGGCTGGAGAGGGGAAGCTAACTTGGTTGGGATGATTTTAAACAACTTTTGGAATACTTTTTAGGTATGGGGTGGTAGGGAGCATCCTGAGAAGGAGTGGCAGCAGGAAGCCTGTAGGCTGATTTTTAAGTGCAGACTGTAAAGTAAGACATCCAGCAATTCAGTTGACTCTGAAAGCCTTGGTGCTGCTGTGATTACAAGTACACCAAGCACCTTGGAAGTAGTTTTAAGTCCACTCTTCTAAGGATGGCTCTGGAATCTGGCCTTCTCCTAAACCTTGGAACAGTGGCACATAGAATTTATGTTTGAGTTGCAACTTGCCTAGAAAGAGCAAGTTTTCCCTACAGTGCAGGGCATGTATAATTCGTACCAGAGCAGTTTGGAGAGCACAAAACGAAGAGTTTTATGAAGGGAACTTTTTTATCGCTTCCTTCAGGAATTTTTGAGGTTTCCTGAGAGATTTTTTTCATAGAGCTGGTAGAGGATTTTCAGTCTTAAGTGTTTCCCCTTTTGACTGTATGTTGGATGGCATGCAAGATTGGCGAGGAGTGAGCCTTGCAATTTCACCCCATTTAGTAACTTTACATTTGGCTTGGGAGACATTGACTATGGTGAACATGTTAGTTATGAACCTGCATGGTTTCTGTTTTAGAATACTGATAAAAAAAGCTTTTTTTGCATGAATGGTTACGTAAAGAATTTATTTTTTCTGGAGAAATTACAAATAGTTGCCTAGTTTCATGCAGTAAAAGCCTTCATGACTAGGAGACTTGGATGGTAATGGTTCTAGCTAATAGCTTTATAAGGTGTTAGTTAAACCTTTTAAATTTTGGCACAGTACTGAGAGGTAATAAACAATTCAGCGTTTCCGACTTTTTTTTTTTTTTCTGTTTTCTTTTTTTATTTGTCACACAAATATTTAAAGGCAGTATTTTTGTTGTGTGCTTACACCCAGCTGAAAATGCATTACCTTTATGAAAGTATACTGCTGTTCTTATAGTAAAGGTTTGAAACATAGATGTGACTTCCTGTAGGGCTGAAGGTGTGTGCTGCTTTTAAAATTGGGGTTTCACTTTAAATGCAGTTTAGTGCAACTGCTGACAGCGAGTGGAAGTAGCTATAAAATGGTCTTGTTAGTTATTTACCCTGGAAAAAAAGCCACCATGACCTTCCTCCCCCAGTCCCTCTTTTAGTGAAATGTTCTTGCTTTAATTCAAAGGACTGTGGTATTAGTAATTGAAAGAAGTGCCCTAAGGCATTTGCAGGGATTAAGGTTGCAGCAGGTAGGCACTGTACAGCAATGAGAAGGAAAACCCTGCTCTTACGGATTTGCAGTCTAGAGGAGTACCCCAAAACTGGCACTGAGCTTGGTTTTGTGATGCTTGCAGCTAGTAAGAGTGCCTGGTGAGTTGTCGTCAGTGGGCTAAATTCTGACCTTTATTGCACAATTTTTATTTTTTAGGTGAAATCAGATGCTACTGTGATGCTGCACACTGTGTTGCAACTGGCTATATGTGCAAATCTGAGCTTAGTGCCTGCTTCTCCAGACTGCTTGATCCTCAGAATACACATTCCCCACTAACTCATGGCTGCTTGGACTCTATTGCAAGCACAGCTGATGTCTGCCAAGGCAAACAAGCACAAAACCACTCTGGCACCACCGCCATGTCCACATTGGAATGCTGTCATGAAGATATGTGCAATTACAGAGGACTACATGATGTTTTGTCTCCTTCCAGGGGTGATACTTCAGGTAGGGAAAGGAAAGTGAAATCTCTCTTCTGGCTGTTAGGCTGGTGACAGTGAAAACCTTGTATGTCTGCTATTGATTTAGTTGTTGCTGTAAGTAGAGACACCAGAGGGGGGAGTGGGTGGTTAGATGCTGGGGAGCAGCATTTCAGCTGAATAGTTTGAGGGTTTTTTTGCCTGCATTAATGGTAAAGGTCTGTCTTGACAACTTGTTATTGCGTCTAAGAAGCAATGGTATTCCTAGTTAAATTTGCTATCAGGATAAGAAATTCCATGTTATAAGTAGCCTTAAACTCATCTTTTTTCTTTCTGAGAGTATTTTCAGTAGATATTGCAAAGTATGTAGTTGTTGCTCCTTAAACTTGTCACTGTGGCATTTAATGGAGTTGCTTATATATAAACCAGTTGTTGATACTGAAATAAGCTTCAGCTTTTTTCCCTTTGCAGGACAAGGGAGCAGATATCAACATGACAGCAGCAGGAATCTCATCACCAAGGTGCAGGAATTGACTTCTTCAAAAGAGCTATGGTTCAGGGCAGCAGTAATTGCTGTTCCTATAGCTGGTGGGCTAATCTTGGTACTCCTTATCATGCTGGCCTTGCGAATGCTCAGGAGTGAAAATAAGAGACTGCAAGATCAGCGACAGCAAATGCTCTCCCGTTTGCACTATAGTTTTCATGGACATCATTCAAAAAAAGGGCAGGTGGCAAAACTGGACTTGGAATGCATGGTGCCTGTGACTGGTCATGAGAACTGCTGCATGACCTGTGATAAAATGAGACATTCAGACCTCAGCAATGATAAAATTCTTTCGCTAGTCCACTGGGGAATGTACAGCGGACATGGGAAGCTGGAATTTGTATGACCGATTATTTGTTTTTTAATCTGAGCTAAACTTACTCTCTGAACTCTTGAAGGCCTTTGGGTTCTGCTGGACAGGAGCACTTTATCTTAAAACAAAAACTCTCATAAATCATCTTTGAGAAACAAAGGACCTCTGCAAACAGAATCTTGGATATTTCTTCTGAAGGATTCCAAAAGTTGTCTTATTTGCACAGAGTAAAATACACTCAAATGTATTGTTTGCTTTAAAGTTATGAAAGCAAAAATTAGAAGTTGTAAACACTGTCACCAGGGTTATCTGAACTGTAGGGAGCTGAGAACTGAGTTATTATAATAAACTGTATGCCAGCTCCTATGTTTCCTGACTTATTGTAAAGATTTTTTAAATATATATATTTTGTCTGAAACTTGCTTGTGACTTTTGTTTTGGAAAACAGTTCTGATTCGGGTGATGGTGGGAAACAAATCAAGGTGGTATGCATGGTAATGCTCTGCATAAGAATTGGATTCTGAAAACAGGATTTTCTTACTCAAAGGGAAATTAAGTGGTTATTCCAGGGCAAAGGTGGCAGCTTTATTGTTTTATACTTCAAGTAGCAGTGAACCCACATCCTCAAGTCTCGTCTATTTCATTTTACTCATAACCTCAGTGAACTCTTCTGTAGTGTTGTGATAACTGTTTCTTCCTCTCTGTTAATGAAGCACTTCTCTCTATGTGAAATGCATTGAAGCAGCTCCTAATTCTTCATAACTGGTTTTCCTCCCCTTGTTTTAATTCTGTTTTCTGAGATTTTTTTTTTTTTCATCTTTTACTTGCAAATTTTTTTGGGGGGAGGAAAGGGAGGGGAAACCCTAAAACTTCAACACCTGTTGTGCTGTGTGTGTGGTTTTTTTTCGACTGATAACCCCTGTGGGCCCAGTGGAAAACATCTGCCTTGTTCTTCTGTAGTGTAACTCAGTATCGCATTCTGCTACTTTTGTGGGGGACTGAAGAATCTTTAATCCCTGGCTCATCCTCTGTGTTATTCTTGCATAGGCTTTTTTTCGTTGCCAGTATTTGCGCACTTAGTTGTCTTACTCCTTCAGCTAGCTGGCTTCACTTGATAATTTCATTTATTCGGTGCCTGGTTGCTAAAAACAAACAAAACCTCTGGATCATCCAAGGAGCTTATTGCATTTATTTTTCTTGCTTTATTAGACTTTGCTGAAGTAATTAAAGTAGACTTGCTTAAAAGACAGATGCCACATCATGGTGAAAGAAGAGTTCAAACTGCTGCTGCAGAAGATAAAACTTGGCAAGGGTCTAGTATTCATCTGTGTTTCAAATAGCTTTAGGAACAGTTTGGTCTCCTTCTGTTTTGATTGTAAAGCTGAGCTCTTACTGCTGCCACCAGTAAAATGGAGGTGGCATAAATGGGGTTACAACATCATTGAAGCAATGCTCTGGTCTCTTGTGCCACTTTACGATTTGCTGGGATGTAAGCAAGGGAAGCCTGCCACTCTAAGTCACAAGCTGGTGCTGGAGCGGGCCCATAAACTGTGTGGTAGGCTTGTTGAAGAGAAATTGGTCGCTTGGCTTTGCAAACAGAGGCATGGATACTGCAAACTTACCCCTATGGTTAAACACTAATACTGGCTGAGTGTGGTGAGAGCCCGGGGAATGCCAAGGTCCCACATGCCTATGGAGCACTATAAAAGTGTGGTTTAGAAGGATTAATTTCATCTGTGTTCCTCAAGCTGCTGACTCCTGTTATCTCATTGAAGTGCCTGGAGAGTTGCTTTTAATGCAGAGAACTGCGCTCTCTGAATTCTACCTTTTTCTGCTGCTGAAGTTTAAGAGATTATGTGGTTGCAACTGCTGTTGGAATCTGGCCTGTGCTCTTCTGGCTGACCTTTTGAAGCACTGCTTTCCTATACGTGCTCTGCCCTTCCTTTTCACTGATCTGACAGTCTACAGTAGTTTTTTGCTCTGCCAAGTGTATTATATTTGGGAGTAACTGCCTGGGGAGTTGGTGCTGAAAGAGAAAAACCTGAAATACTGTCTGTCAGGTGTAGGTCATTGCAGTTACAATGACTAGACAAGTTAGAAGATCTGATGGCTAAACCTTTCAAGTGCTGTCTCCAGAAATCTGAGGGAGCACATTGTATAGTCATTTAAGCATCCTGTGACCTTCACCACTCATTTGCTGCTGATTTGAATACATAAGGCCTTCTTTATGCTTGCCATTAAAAGGCCAGTAAGACTTGGATGTTCTAATTGGCCCCTTGCTGTGGAGATGTTTTAAAGAAGAAAAGAGATTGTTTGCCTTCCCCTGCAGTCCTGGGAGCAGGGCCACCCGAGGGAGCAGCACCTGAGTCAGTGGTTGCTGTCTCCTGGGGTTGCTCTGTTACCCACTGCAGCACCTATGGTTTCAGTGTGGTAGCTGATACGGCCTAGAAGCTTCTGGGCTGCCAATTTTCTAAGGATGAAATCTGGATTTCCAATTTATTTTAAAAACCATGTTCGGGAAAGTATGTAATGAGTTCTGGTGTCTGTCTGGCAGCAGCCATGTGAGTTATGGGATGAGCCCCAAATCTTTTCACTAAAACTATTAATTGTATAATTCAAGGAATGTCAAGAGTGAGTAGTAGCTATCTGCATAGCTAGATTTCTGTTGTGGCTGCATATATTGCCTGCTGAGCTCAGCAATACCAGCTTTCCCTTACACTTTTTAGGAAGTTTGTGTTCCTGTGACAAGGGGGGACCTTAGTTATGGTCCATGGGTCTCCCAGCTGCTGGATGCTGAACCTGTGTGGAACAAGGCAGTCCTAGACACCCACTGTCATAGACAGCCCAGTGAAGCAGGGAGCAAATGTTAAAAACTGAAGGGCCTGGGCAGAGGCTGGAGGCCAAAGAAGTGAGACAGTAAGTGATGGCTATCCTTTTAAAATGCATTTGATTTAGGATTTGTCATTGTGCTATGCACTCTCAGATTTCCCCTGCAGACAATAGCAAACACTCCTTTCTTTGAAACCTCTGCAAGCCCTGGAGCATAAGAAGGACAACCCTCTATTTCTAACTGAAACAGTCTCTCAGATTGGAATAAATAAAATCAAATGTCCAAGATGTAATTTAGTGTTCCCTGTGCCTCTCTTTCCTTGATTCTTTCCTCAAAACAGTAATGGTTGTGGTTTTCATATGTCTCTGCTTTTCCCTGCTTTGAGAGCCGCTGGGTTGGTATGTCTCCTCTTAACTCCTGCTGAACTGATTCTATTAAAACCCCCTTACTCCATAGGGGGCTTGACCTTTTTCTGAAATACCAAATGCATCTGCTTTGGAAATCACAAACTTCTCCTCCTCTAAAGAGCTTGTAAATCTGGTTTCAATATTGGGTGATTACAGGCTCTGTAAAGAGCTTGAAAGTAAGCAGCCACTTCTGGTAGCAGAGTGCTGGAGCTGGGCTGCCTGTGCTGAGCTGCAGTCTCTCATTTTTCACCCCAGTGTGTGTCTAGCATAAAGCCACTGACGTCAGCAGATTCACCCTGGATTAGCAGTTGCTGGACAGACAGATGGATGGTTTACCTTCTCTTATCAGCTCCCTGGCATCCAGTTTGTGTTGTATGACCACTTGCTGTGTTGTAAATCCAGCAATCTCACTGCAGGATTCTGCCCTGAAGAGCAAATACCCAGAAAAGCCTGGGGAGTGAGAGCAAGGTTTTTCCTTACGTGTAATGGAAGTATTGGCACCTTCCCTTGCTGCTATCATGGCCATTACAACAAGGTATGACAGGGAAAATACATTGCCAGGCTGCTTGTGTGGTATGGGATGTATCTGTTAGCTACAGGTCAGTGGGGTTCCACTGTGAATAAATGAAAGCAGAATTTGGCCTTCCCTTTAAAAAAGAGGGAGATAAGAAGATTATTTCCCAAGCAAAAAGAGACCTATGGTCAAGAAAAGACCTCCATAATAAGGCACAAGTTGAGTGAATAAAAG
This sequence comes from Psilopsiagon aurifrons, assembly GCA_025447955.1. Taxonomy (NCBI): domain Eukaryota; kingdom Metazoa; phylum Chordata; class Aves; order Psittaciformes; family Psittacidae; genus Psilopsiagon; species Psilopsiagon aurifrons. The sequence continues at coordinate 8,425 of JAOEHY010052550.1, forward strand.
AAGGTGGTCTCTGAGGGAGGCAAAGTTGTCTGTTTCTTTTTTTCAGCTGCTTTCCCAGGTGGAGATCAATGGAAGCATGTTTGTTTTGTTCCAGTGGCTGGTCACTTTGCAGGAAAAATTCTTCCTTGTTTTGGTTCTATCAGTTCCTTGGGGAAATAGTATTTTGGATCTGTCACTGTATTTTATTTCTGGAAAAAAGTTGTGGAGAGGTGCTGTAAAATTGCGGTTGTCTCTTGGGAGGGCCCCAGTGTCTCCAACATTATGAATTCTGGCTCCCCCTAAATAAACAGCCAACCTCCTTTTCTTTGTTTCGCCTCTAACCCTTGTCTGCAGCCTTTACAATCCCAGGGGGTGAATCCTGAAGTAAAACAAACTGCAAGGGAAGGAAGCCAGGAGGGAGCCACAGTGCCTGCAGATTAACAGAGCCTCCTGCTCTCCAGCCAGCCTTGACAAAAGGATTCAATCCTGGACTGACCTTCAGGGGGAAAAGCAAAACAAAAACCACCTTGACTTGAACTTTCAAGGCTAGGAGTTTAGAGCTCGGTTTGATGTCTCCTACAGGGAGTTAGAAATGCCAAACACCTGTCTCGCAAACCCAAATCCTAACAAGTTATCAGGACAGCTGAGCCCCAAATAAATGGCTTTGAAAAATCAAGGATTTGCTCATTACTGTTTCCAGGCTCCACTACTGTTTCCCTTGCTGCTAAAAGGGCACGAAAATGTGCTCTTTTTTTCCCAGTGTGATTCTCGAGACAAATATATAATATCCAGTTAAGCAAATAGTGAATTCTGTTGAAACATCAATATTTCGATTCAACTTTTCATGGAGCATTTCTGCCTAGAAGCAGGTCCTGCTCTCTTCCCTGTAGGCAGGGGGAAAGAGAGCAAGTTAGTCCTGATGTCACAAAAAAGACATTAAAAAAAGCAGTAATTTAGGGTGAGACCTTTTTTAAGAAGTGTTAATAAAAACTGGAAGGGTAAAGTATCTTTCTCTTTCTAGTTATCACACTATTCTAATACATCTATGGCCATGCAGTTGGGAAAAACTAGTGAAATATATTCTTTCCCTTGCCTTAGCTATCAGCAGCATTTAAAATATACTGACTTGAGACAGCTTAAGAAGGGAGCCCCATCTGTAATTGCTTTTTTACCTATTAGATTAAACTTCTAGGATAGTGGAGCAGCAGGGAGATGAGTGCTTCCCTTTCTTTTAAGTACATTTCCATTTTTAAAAGGAGGGCAACCAAAAATAGAAGAGGCAAAAGTGTCATTAAGATGTACTTCAGTGTCTGTCTGTGGCTGAGACTTTGCTGATGGGGAAACACTGGCCAGACAGTGTCAGAGTAGCCAGCATGTCCACTGAGCACCAGACTGGTTTCACTCTAATGGTCTTTGGGTTGCAGAGCTAAATCCCCTTCCTGTCACTTGGGAGGAAAATATTGGTGCAGTAAATCTCCTCCTGGCACTTGGCTGTGACAACAGGGAGGGACAAGCAGTGAAGGCTCAGGGTCTTGCCCAGCCTGGATGGTGGGGATGCATGGATTTGTGTGCAAATCAGGGCTTGTGTCAAGCAGGTTGCTTTGAAATGCTCAATTTGTTTAGTTCTGGCTGTGAAGTAGCTATTTCATTGGTGGAAGAAGATTTATTAACCAATTTTTTATGGCTTTCAACAATGGCTTAGCTCCAGCAGGGTCCCCAGCACTTTTACGAAGTACAGTGGGTTCCAGAGGCAGAGGTGTTTTATATTGTTCTTGTATTTTAACCCAGTGAACTAAGGCCTCTATCCTGCAAATACTTAAGGATGTGTATAATTCATGTCGGTCCCAGGGGCGGTGCTTTGTCACAGTGGCTGGCAGGGTTTTGCTGAGCTACACTCTGGGCACCTGCAGTGGTAGCAAGGCCTGCTGTTGAGGCTGCAGCAGGCTAGGAGAGGTTCCCTCCTGCAGTGCCTTTTGCTTTGTTAGAGCCTGGTGTGTGGAGTTGAGAGTTAATGCTGCAAAACTGGTGTTCAGTCATGCTACTGGTGGCCACTGGATTGGTGTTTTCCCTACAGTGGTGGTCCGGCTGCCCTGGCTGTAGGTGGTGATGGGGAGCAAAGGCCCACTGGACATGATTAGGGTTAATAATTAATATGGATGTGTGTTCATCAGGGGCAGCCTCTCACCAGCTCAGGAGCCTTGTCCTGGCCTGCAGCTGGTTCTTCCCACAAGTGGGCTGGGGAGGAGCTCCCCAACAGTGCAAAGGAAAGGAGGGCTGTGCTCATGGAGTTCTGGTCTGGCTCCTCTGCGTGGTGAGACTGTGCTCAGGAGGGGACATGTTTTAAAGGTTTTGAAATCATACCCGGTTTAGCTTCCCAAAGCCAAAGCCAGGTCGCCCGGCAAATCCACACCATCCCTGCTCTGTGCTTACGGCACATCACTGGCATATGACGCTCAGGTCAAGCTGCATCTTTATGTGAGTGATTTCCAGCCATGGGGTAATGCGTTTCCATCCTCCCACCCCTCCAGACAGGAGCCTGTGCTCTCTCCTGAGTGTGCTCCTGATGCAAAGAAGAGCAGCATAAAGCAGCAAACGCAGAAGCACGGACAGCTCTGCTGCAGTCTCACTGCTGGCAGGACTGCTCTTTTCCATTTCTCTCTGCAAAACGTTTCCATCACCTATGTCCTTCTTTCATTCTGCACACAAGAAATCACAATGTGATTGCTAAGCCCACAAAAGGCCAGTTCTCAAAGGCTACCAAGTGCCCAAAACCATGTCTTTAGTTGCAATCAACCTTGTTTGCGCACATGCACGATACCAAAGGTTATAATTCCATGAACATGTGCAATGGTTCCCCCCCCCCGACTTAACTCCCTGACCACCTGGGCCCCTGGTCTGGCTGGCCGCAATCTCTCCTCAGCTCCTCATCCAGCAGTGGTGCTCCTCTCCAGCTCCCTCCCTCCCCTGGATGCCTTTCCCCGACCTCTCTCAGCAGGGCCAGAGGCGCAGGGGGCCCTGCCTGCGCTGGAGCGAACTCTCCCTGGCAACAGGTACCGTTCCCAGCCTCCCTAGCTGTTATCAGTCTGCAATAACCTTTCCCTTATTTGATTTTTTTTCCCTAGGGAGACTGTAAGGGATAGCCACAACCATGTTTCTCCAACCCAATTCCACCTGCCCGCTCGCTGGTGAGAGGACAGACGGGAGCATGGTCCTCCCAAAATGGGCTTTGGGGGGGGTGAGAAGACCTGACCTTTGCCAGCCTCCATTGATGAGCAGCCTAACCTCAGGATGGGACAGTTCAAAATGCAAAGGTCTTCTTCATAAATTGAAAGTATAAACCCAGCTCTCTTGGAAGTGCTTTTTGTGTAGCTTTTCGATCAGAAGCTGACAACATGATTTATTTTCTTTTTGCATTAACCATTGACAGAAATAAATCCTTATTTTTGTTTGTAAGAAATGCACCAAATCTGGGACCTCCTCAGACATTATTTTATTTATCCTAATGCTGATGAATTTTGACAAAGCCTTTTGTTTTTTAAAGCATCCTATATGAAAGCATTGCATTTCTAAATGTGTTTATAGGCTAGTGGCAAGACTGCTTTAGAGCAGCTTCTTGCTAAGGATGTATTGATCGTGGGGTTCTTTAATCTCTGCCTTCATTATATGCTCTGTTATCTGCAGCACGATTACTGCTCCGCTTTACTGACTGAGGGACATTTTTGTCTGTAGAAAGGTTGTCACCCTTTACCTCATTGAAACGAACTTTGTCCCTGTGTATCTGCTGGTGGCAATCAATGCTCCTGTCTTCTGCAAGAGAAAGGGAGTCCCCTCAGCCCCAGGGACTTCTACAGTCCCATGTAGCACCAACCCCTTCCTAAGTCCCCTCCCTTGCTGTCTCCACTGGGTGAAGCAAAATGCTGGTGGTTCTGCTGGCATCTTGCAGCTTCCAGGAGAGCTGCCTCCAGCAGGCATTTTATGGCAAGCACCTTATCATAGATTATGGCTGAGCATGCACAAGCACTCCCGGTGACCAGTGTAATCCACTCTTTACTGGCATAATTTGACTTTATTTTCTATTTACACAGGGAGGCTTGGGTGGAGTGTTATGTACATGGTATCAGAGGAACAGCCTGCTCCACCTTGGGGCTGCACGCGTGCTGGAGCCAGCGCACCCACCCCCCTGAGGGCTTCAGGAGCTCTTTGTACTCCAAAGCTGTTTCCTCACATGCTGGAGGCATTTGACTTTCTCCTATCAGTTCCTTAGCAAGCAGATTATAATGGCCCAGTAATCTTCAATGCATGGCCAAATATTCAATGACACTTCCTGTTTCTAAATGGCAATCGATGAGCTTGCTGAGGACAGCGCTGAGCAAGTGCCTGTTGGGCACAGCTAATCTCTCATCCCAACAGTGGATCCCTTCTGACACTGCATCCCAATCTACATATTAATATTTGGTATTCATGAACAATTTGCAAATTTGTGATGAGTGATGAAATACCCTGGGAACTGTTTGCTTGCAAATCGCTTCCAGAGTATTCCATTATATATGACAAATTCTCAAGTAAGTAGTTGCCAGTATTGGGATTCTTGAGTCTTCTTCTCTTGAGGAAAGAGCTGCATCAGGACAGACAGCCTGGTGTCTGCTTGATCCCAGCTGGGCATGCTTTCATTGGATTTTTGCCTCAGCACCGTTTGATAGATATACCCAACAGCAAGATTACAGGGATCTGCTACATATATGAGCCAGTGAAAATGAATTCGAAGCACAATATACTCTTATAGTTTCCAGCTTTGGTCACAGCCTTTGTATGGCTGCACTGGATAAGGGTCTGACGAGATGGCTGCAACCAGTGTTAGGAAGTGTATGGAGTTCAACTCAATTACCTGCAGCTCTTCTGTGATGCTGTATTATATGTACATAACGTGGATTGGGTGAGTCTGGAAAATAGGGTGCTTAGTGCTTCATGGTGCTGCAGCAGGCATCATCCCCCTGAAACTCACAGCTCCTGGAGAAGGGAAAGTGATGACCAGAACTGGATCCATGGTGATGGGAGCTGCCGGGTGCCCAGCTAGGCCAGGTTTCTCCCAGCAGGATTTCAGCTCCTTAAACAGGCCAGCTTGCAATCAGAGCACAGAGATGAGCTTAAACCTGTAATGAAATGCCTAGCTTAAGGCTGCAGAGGCTGGCAGCCTGTGCTCACGGACAGCCTGGGTCAGGTTGCCTTTCTGGGGCACTGTCATCATCACTGTCATGAATCAGACCACTGGGTTTTGCGTAAGTGACAGCTTGACCAAAGGTCTCGTGTCTCTCAGGAAAGCATCCTACTTGCTGACCTTTGGGTTACACGTATACTAAAATACATAAAAATATGTGTTTATAAAGCTTAAAGACAAAATAATCCAAGTCTTCTGCCTGAGGCTGGAATTGGGTAATTAATTTATGTATCAGTACCGTATGATTTATTTTATCATAGTGTAATGGATTAAATAATTCATAACATATTCAAGAGAACCTGAGGTATTTGAGTGTCCTGCCCAGTTGACTGCACACTCATACTTTGCTCTGCTCCTTGCTTCCTCTGGCCAATGTTTCTGTTCTCCAGGTAGGAAGAAGACTTCACTTCTCCAGGATTTTTCAGGTCCATTCCAGAAATCAGCTGCAGATCCCCACTAGATATATCTATGTGCAACAATAGCTGCATATGTACAAATGTGTGTAAGGGACTAGGTGTGTGTGGGTATGTACAAGCATAAGTGCTTTCCCAGGCAAGGAGGCGTGACAGCAGCTGGCTCTCCAGACCAGCCTTTGAGATACTTGATGTTCCTGCCCAGAGACCTGTTTCCAAGGGCGCTGTGTTTCTGGACCATGTACTTAGAGATGTCATACTTAGAGATGATCTTTCCAGAGCTGATGGGGGCTTCTCCAGGACACTGGGAAGCAAGCTACTTTGTGTCGTGGCAATGCTTGATGCCCAAAAGGGCTTGCTGACAGAAGGTTCTGCAACCTTCCGGAAACAGGTTACAGAAACTTCCCCAGAGTTCACACCAAATTAGAAATGATTCCTTGGGGTTTCCTTCCTTCTTTTCCCACCAGCCAAGAAACGTTCACACTGTTTCTTAAATATAAGAAAAACACTTAGAATGCTGCTGTAAAACTATGTGTGCCGGGGAAAACCCCTACTTGGCCAAGCGAGGAAACAGTAGAGACAGCAACGCTACTGCTAAGCCTGTTTATGTTTGTTCTCCCCAAAACACGAAGAATGAGAGTAAATACAATTAGTCACCAGCCCCTGGTGGGGGCGTGGAGGCTGATGAGTCATGGCCGCACTCAGCTTTATCCCCAGAAAGGTCAATGCCAGTGCCTGGTGCAGGGTCCAGACCAGAGTGGCTCCTTCACCCCCTCTCCTTGGGGACAGTGGCCTCAGGGTTGGGATGCTGAAGGAAACCAAGTGATGGTCCTACCACCCTTCCTGCCTGGCTGTACTACGGAATACTCACCCATATGAAAGGATGGGATTGCTTGTCCACAGGATCTCTCTACTCTCTCTGGGCAATGCTGTGCTGGTGTTCCAGTTCATGCTTCAGCTGCATTGAGGATCAGGCCACTTCCTCACTCCTGTCCAAAAAATTGTAGCTGCAGATGGTGGAGGCCTAGAGAGGCAATCAGGCACTCCAGAGGAAGGGATCTGAAGGAACCTTTCCAGCCTGCTGTCTATAAGGTGTATTTTTAGAACCTGTTCCAGTTGGTGACTGGGATGACTCTCAAGCAGATATATACTACCTGAGATTTTCCTTCCTAGTGAGTGTGCAATGTTACCACAGAAGCATCTTTTGAAACTTCTCTCTGACTTCTCGTCTTTGCCCCCTCAGGGCAAACAGATGGAAGTTTAATCCTCTCCCCTTAGTGTCTCTGGATTGCAAAGCCTTTGTCAAAATGGAGCCTGAGATCTTAAAACCTAATGCTTTTTCCTAGATGTTGAGATAATTGCTATGGGCTGGACACAAGGAGAATAAAGAAGCTAGGCTAGGCAAATGGGAAATGGCAGCAAGTGAGAAGTAGATAATGGAAAAAGTAATTCAAAGTTATTTTCTTCATGTCTCCATATACCGATTCATTGCTAGGACAAATGGAAATAAGCTTAATGGATTCTTCTCTGCTCTGAAGGTTTGAGACTAGGTGAATTGAATTTCTGCCAAATTAGGGAAGTCTGGGCATTTCTTATCCAACAAAATGAGAGAAAAGCAAAACAAAAGAATTCAGGAGTCTTTTCATATTCCAAATTTCTTATAGATTATGAAGCATTGCAAGTGGATGTGACAAAAAACAGGGTGACTGTCTTCCAGCTTGCTTCTTACTGGGAAGCACTCCAGGTGTAAGGCACACCAGGTAGAGAAAGAAAGCAAAGCTTAATTGCTTTGGGTTGGAACAACCTTGGATAGTGGATGCCATGGCAGGCCTGGTCTGCTGTTAGTGATGGCCATTTTTGCAGGGGAATGCTGAAGGAGCTGATGTCCCTTACAGCCACACTCCAAGGGCGCTGAGTTCCTCTGTAATTGCTGTGGTGCTGCAGATGGCTTTTCCCCACAAAGGCTGTTTGGAAAGCAGAGGCTCTTCACAAGTGCTTCTGTGTGTGCTCACCCCTGCATGGGTGTATGGAAGCTGTGCAAAGGATTTTGTTTTCCTGTGCACACAGCAGGCCAATTGGCTGTGCAGATTTATTACTGTAAATTGATTATCTGTGTAGTTCTTGCTGTCTGAAAAAAAGTGGATGACTGCAAATGGATATAAAGTGATATTTTCTCCTGAACAGGAAGAACAGCAGTCCTGGAGATGCTTTGTCAGATACCTGTTGCTGCAAACCAGCTCTGTGGCATTGACTTCAGAAAGACATCACTGATCTCGGCATCTCAGGCTCTGGGAGTGGGCTTTTCCTTATGTGTCATGGTTGTGGTTTTATTTAATCCTTGCTGTACATAGTCAATAACAGGAAGACTCTTGTGACATTTCTAATTGGCAGGAAGAGATCATATGCTTGCAGAAAGTGTCCTATGTGAAATCACATCTTGAAAGCAGTGCCTGTGCAGAAGGAGAGTGGGAGGAAGATCCTTTGGGTCCCCAGGCAGGAGCTGCATTCCATCTGCCCTTTGGTTTAGTGATAGAAACTTGCCCCAGCAAGAATCTTTGAATTTGGCTGTTTATGTCCATCAAGAAACCATGAAAGAAGTGAAAGCAGCTAATTCAAGTGCTTGGTGATCGTATTAGCAGGGTAGGTGTTTTTGTTGCATGGAAAATGTATAGTTGTCCCTTTTAAACTGGATGTGCAATGTAAAGTATTGAGGCATGTGACAGGAACAGCTTATGCACATCTCCCAGTTATATCAGTCCAAACTGTGAGTTCAAGCATAACTTTTCGTGCATTGACATAATGCACATTGCGGTTTCAGTCAACCATAGCACATACAAAAAAAAATATATTGGAAGGCAAACTACACAAATGATCAATGAAGCTAATTACAGTTCTCAATGAGGGAGATAATAGTAATGCAAGAGAGAGTAAATACTTATTAGCTTTAAGCAGCATCCTGTATCTGTATGAAAAATAAACACATTTATCTAGGCATCTCCTTAATGGCCCAAGCTATGAAGGGGTGATGTGCTTACTTCATCCAGATGTTGGCGTGATTTATCATGTCTGGTGGAAAACAGAAGAAGCTCCATGATGCTAATGAATATAAAACAGGTCTGAATAGCCAGCTGGACCTTAATACTCACCTCAGCTCTTGCCAGGACACCAGCCTTTTACCTTACAGCTATGGCAGGTGTTAAGTGTTACTTGGCAGTATGCTATAAGTTATATATGTAATATGGTACTTTATGCAACCTCTCTCCCTCCTGGCCATCTGTAATCCTTTCGAAGATCTCATTATCCCTAATGCAAAGTCAATGGGCACTTAGTTTAAAGGAAGGTAGGACATGCTGGGGGCCTCTATATCCAAGATGGCACAGGATTTAAGTCTCCTCTTTGAGATCCACATGGCAGCTTTGCTGAAAGCTGTTGTGGTTTCATGTCTGGAGGTGCTAAAAATCCCAGTGGTTACAGGGTGGGTGGCAAGTGCTCAACACCTCCGGACATCAGGCCAGGCATGTCCTCACTGGCCATCTCTCTTCAACCATCTCCAAATGATTCCCCAGTTTATTGCCACTAAAGCCTTTAGCTCTGTCTCAGAGGCTCTCCATTAATGGCATAATGAACTGATACAATGCTAAGTCAAAGGATTCAGAGCTAGTGTGCAGTAAACATAAACATATGTTTAGTGCTGGGTTATAAACTACTGTAGCCAAAGTGGGCAAGTGTTATAAACTTCAAACACAAAACAGATGCAAGTTAATTAGAGGCATGAAAGTGATGACAATAGAAGTGAGTTGTAGCAAGGAAATGAAATGTTAGTTTAGGCAGAAGTTGCTGCAGCTTTGCCTTACACTGGAAATGCCTTCAGTCTCTGCTGAAGATGGGAAGGCATAGACATATTTTATCGGGACAGCCAGGCATGTTGCCCATATGCCAGAAATGTAAGTCACTGTTATGAGTGAATGCTCGAAGGAAACACAATCTGGCAGGATTTTGAAAGCTGGGAATTAGCTTGCCATGAGGTCAGCTGTGGCTGAAGCTGGACTACAACGTGTATGAAGGTCCCGTGCCCTGTGTCAGCGTGGCCACAGGGAAGCAGGTGTTCTGCTGCTGTGTGCATCCCCTGGGAGAGGGGGACTGGGCTCCCTGGGCTGTGCTGTGGGGTTGCAGCCCTCCCACCCCTCAAGGGCTTGGTTCTTCCCTTCCCCTCCAGCTTCCAGTCCTTGTTCCCATCCAGGAAAGACCTCCAGGCCCTGGCCACTGGCTGTTGAGTGCCCAGCTGGGGGCGTGAGCCCCAGTAAGGTGGTAGAGGTGCTTCACCAATACTAGGCAACCCCGACGACTAAAGGGTTGTCCATGTCCCTGGGGTTGCTGTCACTTCCTGCCTTGCTCTTGGCTTTCCTCCTCCCTATCACTGTAGAGAACAGACTTAGTGACTCTCTTCTTACCAGTAACTGTTTTCCCTAGATGCTTATGCTCTGCTCATGTCTGTCATCTGACTAGTCCTAAAAGCAGTGGTTTGGAATAGTCAGTGCTGTTTTATTAGGGTCCTGTGAGCTGGCGTCCTCCAGGGCCATGCAGCTTTCAATGACTTGCATGGATATTGCACAAGAAGAGGGGTGTCTGGTGTTGGAGGGAGAATAAAATCCCCAAATAAATGCCTTAATAACAGGAACTCTGAGGTAGCTCCAGAAACCTTGGATGTTTATTCCCTTGCCTCTTAGTCCTGTGAAAGGTTGCTCTTGGGCACAGACAGACCGTCTTTGTCCTCCTGGAGTGCTGCTCTGATGTTCTGCCCTCCAACACTTTCTACAGCTCTGCCTCAGACAGACTTGGGAGCCAAAAGGGCTACCCACAAAGAAAATGGTTTAAAATAGCTCCCCTGACAAGAAGAGCGTTGCTGTTCTGCTGTTCCTCCTTTCCTACAGCCCTTACCTGTGGGCAGCGGTGCTGCCAGACTTCAAGCTTCTGCACCCATGTGTCCTGGGGCCAGCAGGCTACTTGAAACTGTGCTGCTGGGGCACCTATTCACTCCATCAGCATTGCTGCATGCCACTGGTGCTTTGTCCTGCCATCACACAGCCGGTGGAGCAGAGAAGCTCGCCCTGGCACTTAGGAACCCTGCCCAGTCCAGACCCATGTCCTGGAACCCCTGTGCAAGCCAGGGCCTCGAAGAGGTACTTGAGGGATTAGCATCAGTATAAGTCCTCCTCTAAATGAGAATTTCAGGTTGGGGCCTGAAACTGTAGCAGTTTGGAAAGCACCCAGTGGCTGTGCTGTCAGGGAGTGCTCACAAGCAGTAAAATAAAACCGTTGGCTAATTATAGTTTCACCAAGGGGCACTGTAATGCTATGATATTAACTCCTTGCACATAAACAGCGATGGGCAGGGGCTTGCCAGCAGTACATGTACCTCCAGGAGATAAACAGGTAACGGTATCACGGTGCCGCCATCCAGACGGTAGGCAGCTGCACAGCAATGAAGACAAAATTGCAGGCACATTTACTCATTCTGTACCAAATTACATATGACTGGGGCAGGATTGCATCCAAGTGTTATCCAGCCCTCCATTCACTGGCAGAAAAAATCTGTGCATGGGAATTAACAGATGACGGTGGAGCAAGGCAGAACTAAAAAGGGGCTTCCCACCAGGTGTGGAAATTGAAATTGAACCAATAAGGAAAATAAAAAAAAGCAGCAGCACAGGGAAGGTTGTAATTACTCTATGATTGGCTATTCTTTTAATGAAATCACACACGGGCACACTGCTAATAGGAGGGTCCCAGCTGGCAGAGACGTGCAGATTAAAGTGGGGAAGCTCTCTCAGCTGGTGTTGATGGTTTTTTTGGGGGAATGCTTTTCCCCTTTAATTATTTTAGACAATATGTTTGAAAAAAAAATAAAGAAAAAGAACATCAGATTGCTGGAAATGACTGCACTAAGGGAAGGATGGGGAGGTGCACTATCCACATCAAGCTGTTTCTTGGGACTGGGTGCTGTGGTTCCCATGTCGCGGTGGGAGATGGGCAGTGGCACACTGCAGTGCACGGGTCAGCTCTGCGGCACAGGCATGGGCTGGCTGCTATGACCCCCTTCTCCATGTGTGTGCTTGCTCTGGGAGGACGCACTGTGCAAGAGTGTTCGGTAAGGGCATGGTTGAGCAGGGAGTGGGAGCAGAGCCCTGTCTCAAAACCCAGGCTTGCAAGAACTCTTGGTGCCCTGAGTAAAGCTGTATGTTGCTTACATCCTTCAAATCTTCAAGGAAATAAATAGTTTGTTTAGAGCATCCAGCTCTCTGTGTATTAGGTGAAAGAATGCATCAATACCACATGTGGTGAGGCACTGCCATGCAGGTAACTGTTAAATGGATCTCCTTACACAAGGAAGGGTTACTCACACAGGCAAGGGAAAGGACTGGAAATACTCTGCCACAATGGTGCAAGGTCGTATTTCATTTTTGTAGTTTTTCTCTCCCCAGGAGGCAGCCAGCAACCAAAGCGAAGCTCCGGTCTCTGAAGAATTCCCTTATTAAAGATTGCCCAGCTCTCTTGCTGCTCCAAGATGTCTGTTAGGAGCTACTCAATGCACACAGAAGGTATTTTGTGTTGTGTAGATGTTGTGGGTTTTTTGTTTGTTTTTTAAATTTCGCTTTTTTTAATTGAAAAATATCTTTCACCTCCCTACCATCCCTCCAGGTCAGGATAGATGCTATTTGACATAAAACGGGGGTTTTGGCATGTTTTATTAAATGGTCTTGATTTTGATGAAAAGCAACTGCAGGGCCAAGGTAATTAACTGGGCTGATTTTGTGACTTGTTTTCCCAGATCAGACTCAGCAGCACTACCTGCTACACAGTTTTGATGGCTGCTCTTGGTCACCCCACAAAATAAGAGTTTTATCACCTTTCAGAACGTTTTTCTATTAATGTGAATTGCCGCTGAAGGAAGTCCTGTGTTTCACATGCTGCATCTCTGCAGCAGGCTGCCCTTTGCTGCACATTTCTAAGTAGTGTTTGCCTCCAACAGCTCTGTTTCTGCAGAGAAAGAACAGCACAGGTTTGGGTAGCATCTTCTCTTGCTTGCCGGCTGGGCTTCAGGGCTCGCCTGGAGGGAGTTGCCTCCAGGACTGCAGGACTCACATTATCGTGCAGGTTTTATCCCCACCCATCCCTTCTCCCCTTTGAGTGAGAACAAGTGTATCAGTTGTATCATGGCTTTTGTTGCTTGCCTGCTTGCCTTCCGGGCATCACACCTTTCCACAGCTACTTCTAGGTTGTCATCAAATGGGGCACAGTCACTTCTGAGCCAGGCTGGACTTACACAGCTAAAGCGGAGAGTCTCCACAGCTCAGTGTCATTTCTACCCTTCACAAGCTTTGGCCTAACATGAATGCCAATAGCTGAATTTAGATCTGCTGGCCAAGGCTTTGATGTAATGTTTACTGTGCAATAAAGCTTCTCTGATATAAACCAAGTGAAAGTATCATGCTTGGCTGAGTATAACAGGACATGTTCTCTGCACAAGATGTGTTAAGCTTTGTGTTAGAGTCTAGCAGCTCTTAATGTCTCTCCTAAGCATTCCTACTGAATATTTTAATCATTTTAGGAGAATATTAGAGATTATTTAACTGAAATAGCATTGAGAGATTTGAAGGCTCCAAAGATCAGCTGACTTTTACAGGGAAAAGAGAGTATTTACAACCAAACCAAGGGTTACGCTGAAGGTTCATTCTTTATTTGAAGACAGCTTAAGAATGATTTAACAGGGTTAACTTCAGAAAGAAATATCCTGAAGTCCTCTAGGAGACATATTCTTGCAAGACTGCCAGCTAGTTTATAACTGAGATTCCTCATGCTCCATGGGGGTAATTACTGCAGCTGGGTTGGAAAGGTTTTGGTATTAAAACAGCAGTTAATGTGCTACTGAACACAGGCTCAAATCCACAAGGAGATTCTCAAAGCCTGGGCTGATTAGAGCAGAATAAATCTTGGACTGGATTGCTTGTCCTTGCCTTAATGTCTCACACTAAGGGGGATACGGTATGAAATGGGGTAGGCTGGTGTGAGCAGGTCATGCATTTCATCTGAGAAATGAGCTTTCCTTTTTCTGGGAGGGTGACTAGAAGAGTCACTTATAGTGAAAGCCAGAGGTAAGGAATTCAGCATCAGGTAGTGTAATATCCAGCAGCAACATATAAAAAAATGGTAAAAGAAGGAGGAAAAACCTTTCTTTCTCCACCAGCCATAAATTCATTAAAACACATACAATGTCCTCAGAGCCACAGGAGCCAAGTGACTTCTTTCTAGCAAGGCTTCTTGGGCAGTTGCTTATCTTCAGCAAACCCAGAGTAAGATTCCCCATGGTTTAAGGCCTGTGAGTGCTCCTGTTGTCTGGGTGGGTGTTTCATACAACGGGCTGCTGCAACGCTCTGCTTCTGCTCTCAGTTGGATTCTTGTACTGTGGCTTTCCCAGCCCTTCACTTCCCTTGCTAACAGTAGGACCTGGCATCCCTATCATGGGCACAGAGGTATTTTCTCCCTCCTTTTAATTCAGAGGAGCTGCAGGGTGTGAAAAGGAAAGTGGGAAGCTATGGCAGGAGTAAACGCTGACATCCCTGCTGTGCTCAAGGGCCAACTCTGATTCACAAGCTGGCTCCAGCCCATCATCCAGGTCACCTTAACACTGCTTTTGCCACTGACCTCAGCAGCCACTGCTGTGAGTGGTGAGGACCCCGTGCCTCATGTGTTCCAGCTACCTGGCTCTGCAGTAATTGGACAAATGAAGCACTGTTTCATCAGCCGTGACCTCCTGGGTGGTTCGGCAGTTCCCAACATATTTTGTCTTGCACATGAAAGAAAGAATGATCTCTTGGGGATGTATACAGCCCCATCACTGTGGCAACCAAACATTTCACCAGGATCTTGAACTTCTTTGTCCTTGTAGACCTGTCGTAAGGACAGAAATGCTATTATCCCTCGTTTGAGGAGGGGGAATTTAGGGACAGCACAGAGAAGCCGGGAGTTGAACTGCAGCGTTTGGGAACCCTGGGTGTAGTTGGAAATACATTTAGTAAATGTGTTTCCACATTAGATCTGGCACCCAGCTGGCAGAGTTATTGCATTCATGTTGGGATTTGAGCTCGGAATGGTCTGCAGACATGAGTCACAACACTTTCTTTTCAAACCTTGCCGCAGCGCTGGGTGCTGGTACGTCTGTAGTTCAATAAAACCTGCTTACAGAAATCAGAAAGGACATACTTAGCACCCGTGGCCTTTTTTCCCACACCTCAGTCTTGCTCATTGATTAGCCTTGAGTATGATAGGTTTATCTGCCATCGAAAACAAAAAATGATATTTTTTACAGGCAGATGTATTTTACCAATCATATTCTGAAGCAAACAGTTGAAAGAATCTATTTACCTTCTTTCTTTAAATTTAGAGAGACTATTGGGAAATGACTGTGAGGGAAGACAAAATATCAGTTTGGAGATATATGAATACACAGTTTGTCTGAATGTGGTCATTGTCTTTTCAAAGCCCATTTGAAGCTTTTTGCTTGGGAATATTGGTGAGTTCTGCCATTCCCAGCTTTCCCTGGGCCAAAAAAAGGCATTAGGCTGTGACTGCAGGGCATGAGCTCTGCCAAGGAATCCTTTCATTCAGGTCCTTTTGGTTTTTAAAAACATTGTCTCTCAAACAATAAGAAACAGAAGCCAAAGGTAAAGCAATAAATGTTTCTGACCGAGGCAGTGTGATAACCAGTTGGGAGTTTGGAGGGTGTGTGTCCATGCTCATCCCACTGCAGCCATAGAGAAACATGAAGGATTTACAGCCTGATGTGCCCTTAGAACTTGTTTGAGAGTCCTCACCCCTACTTCCCATCCCTGCCCCCCAAAAAAGGTGTTTTCTGTGTTTGAAGGTGTTGGCTATGTTCTTGGAAAAGCCCTGCAGACCCTGGCCACCTGGAGCCAGACCAGCAGGTAGGGCTCTAATGGTGTTAAGAGGCTTCCTGGAGTTTTTGGCTATTGAATAGTTCATTCCCTTGCTCTTACTGTGGGATCAGGAAGCAAGTCATAACAAATACATGTGTTTGAATAACCATTCAGTTTCAAAAGCCGGAGCAATTATGATGACTTGAATTTGTTGGCTAGTGGATGTCAGGGCAATCCTTGTGGAAAGGAAAGGTTTTTTTTCCCTCCTAGTATTTGGACAAGTTGGGAGTGCAATGCCTGCCAGAATAGCTGCCATTTTTATTCTTCTGCTGTAAGGTTTGATGAGATCTTGCAGCATCAGGTCAGGTTTGGGATCTTACAGCTGAAGTGAGAGTCTGGTCCTTCCCTTGAACAGCAATCAGATCCCGTGTGGAGAATTTGGAAGGAAGGGCTTGTTTATTCCTTGTATAAAAGTGTTTAGATGGCAGTGTCCCTATTTTGACCAGATTCTGCTTGGGGAAATATCTCAGATCCAGCCTGGGCAAAAGTAATCCTGCAGAAATGCCACTGATGGGTGGGTCTGATGGCTGCCTGGTGGGATGGGACTGCGACCCTGCTTCTTGTGCCACTGGAGGTCCCTCTCTACAGCTCTGCTGTTAAAACTATTCCTCCCTTGATAAGCAATAAAAGTCTCACAGAGAAGAAAACTTGCCCATATTACATCTCAGGGCTTACTATGACTCCAGTGAAACACCTCAGTTAAAGGTGCACTGCGCTGACTTCTACAAGCACTTTTTTACAGGCCTGTGTAGAGGTTTGAGGTTTGGTAGTTTGTTGGGTTTTATTCCTTTTTCTCTCAGAAAGATTTCCCAAGGCCTCAGCTATTCTCTGATGCTGCATGAGAACATTTTTGAGCTCTTAAAATTGTTTGCTGAGCAGGAAAACCATTTCTTACCTGATTCCAATTCTGCCTGGAGCTCTGAGGAGGCTCTGCTTATGCCTTCCGGAACGGCTTCATCCTCTGGAAACATTGCCTGTGAAACTCTCTTTGTCTTTCC